>LCTX01000146.1:0-66235 GCA_002233555.1 Limonomyces culmigenus | reverse complement strand
TCTATGCATTATCTGTACAAAATGATTACCCGTCCAAGCTCACCCTCGCCTTGACCTCCGCCAATCTCTGAGAGCCATTGCTCAAGACGAGGCCAACTTGCCTCGAACCGGGTACACAGCTCGTCAGTGTGATGCTTGCCATCCAAAAGCGCCACCAGATCCTTCGGGTGGGAAGGCTCTGCCGGCGTGGGCTGCACAAACATATTTGACTCGCTGCCGAAGGTCGCCGAAGAGGCGCGGTACAGAGATGGAATGGCAGACACGCGGCTGGACGTCAAAGCATGCGACGGTGGTACACCAGATCCCTGCCTCTCCCGCGAGGGAGGTCGGGAGCTGGAGCGTCGGCCTGTATCTCTATGTGATGATGTACGTCCCAACGGTCGGCCGAGGTTGTCGCTCCCGCTTCTGCGACGCTGTGGGTCTCGTCGAGGAGCAGTGGGCGTCACAGCATCTGGAAGGGGCAGCAGAGACGAAGGGGAGAGCAGTGGCCGGCGCTGCGAGCTTGACGTCCGTCCGAGTGACTGCACGTGTTCGTCGTGGGAGAGGCCGCGCAGGCGAGTTGCGCGACCGAGGAGAGGGCTAGATGGTGGAGCATGAGGTGGAGCAGGAGAAGAGGAGCGACTCTGGTGGAAGACGCGTTCAAGAGCTTGTGTTGCAGCACTAATTCGCCTTGATGGGGTTGGTGTTGCTCCTGGCTGAAGGGATGGAGTCGCCTGCGGTGACGAGGCTTTGCGTGCAGTCCCCGAAGCTTGCGGATTTCGGCCGGATGGAAAGGAGAACCGGGGACTGAGGGGTATCTCGCTCGTGGAGCGTGGTGATGTCTCGGAGATTTGGACGACAGGAGGGGGTCTGCTGAATCCAGGGAATGTGAAGGTGTTGTTGCCTCGTGTATCCGGAGATTTCGGCGCCTCGACAGTGCCATGTAGTAGATCATTCTCGGACATCAACATAGGGTATCGGTGCACCCGTCGAATGAATCCCTGGTCGGCATGAGAAACGGTGATGCCAGCGAAGAAGAAGTGAAGTTCAGCCCAACCTTGATCAACCCGAAACTGAGAAATCGGCGTACATCGATGCCACAGTTGTGCACATCGTATTCCTGCACCCAGTCGAAGACGGTCAAGCCTGGTCGTAAGCGAGCGTACAGGTGGAGTAACTCTGGCCATTCGAGAGGTACTCTTCCTATATATTGATTCAGTTTATATAGAACACGCTACGGAAAGTGAGCAGCCCCACCTGGCTTTGTCACATAAGGGCCGCACTCGTCCACGACGTGAGCTACAACCGCTAGCCACTGCATGCTCTTTCGCATCGCATACATATTCGAGTACGCAAAGATGTCAGAGATCAGAATGACCTGATAGTATCTGACGGAGACGTCAGTCTGGTGCTTCCCGGTGTGGTCGAGTACCTACAGCAGATGAGAAATCGCCTCCCTGGCCACCTCGGTGTCACAGTCTGACAAGGCGGCAATTCGACTGACATGGTTCACTCCGTCGATGTTGTCACAAATCTGGAGCAAGGTGAGGATGAGTAGACGATGAACGGACTGAAATCAACGCACCTTTGCAACCGCCAGATCCCAGTGTGGCTCTCTTGTCCGTCGAAGATCAACCAACGGTACAGGTACATGCCAGTCTTTCACAGCTGTTGGATTCGGATAGAACCTAGAGTGTCGTGAGTTCCTTCTTGTTCGAGTAGCCAAGACATGCGTACGGTAGAAGCTTCAGCTCGATGGAGTTGAATTGATCGATAGGAATAGAGGTTTCAGCGTAAGAGCTCAGATCCTCGTACAGCTGCTCTATGATGGCCAGCATCTCCGTCGATGTTTGTGGAGAAGAAAGAAATGATGATTCTTCCTACTTGTGCCTATTCACAACTCAGTGACATACGATCCTGGTTTTTCACACACCTCGCAAGCTGTCAATACCCGGCCAACCTTTCGCACGAGTGCCTCGTAGCAGCTCAGATCGGCAGACTTCTCGAACACAAAGCACAGGTTGAAGCGGAACTCCCGACGCTCGTAGCTTGTGCCGACAAGCTCTACCGGAAAGCCAATAATTCGGTGGTGCTGCGTCGTGCACTTGACAAGCCGCCCGCAGAGTGCACTCGCAGGGATCACATATCGGCTGACGTCCTCAAAGTAGAACAGGACGCGTGGTGCGGTCACCGATGACATGCTCTTCTTCGCCGGCGAGCCTCGGAGGCGTGGCCAGCCGTCCAGGTCCGCAAGTGATGTGGGAGAAGTGACATGCAGTGCCTTTCCTGCATCCGACGGGTCTGTAAAGGCGGGCGTGCCGAGTGTACGCAGCGGTGGCGGGGAGAACGAGTTATTGAACGAGGACTGATCACGGGTGGGTGCAATCATATCTTCAGGTACTTGAAACTGGATCTTTGGGCCTTGACGGACATCGAGAACGGCATAGAATATGGAGAGAATGCGGGGTAGGAAGGACTCTTGCGCAGACATGGCAAGTGTGTGATCTCTTCCCAGACTAGCTTCACGCTCAATTACCAACAATCTGGTTAGCAGGCCTGTACGTTATAGCAAAAGCGATGCTTGGGAACGAGGAAGATGACGGCAGAGGACAAGAGACGAGCTCCGAGTCGCCACCCTCAGCTCTTGCACTCTCCCCGCATGGACCTCTCATCAATGGGCTTTCGTGCCTTGCCACTCCCCCTTGCTCAACTATCTCTGGCTGCAGTGCTTAAGTGTGGACAGTCGTTTCGATGGGCCAGCTTTCCTTTGACCGCAGACGTCAACACCGCACTCAGTCCACCGACTCACGAATACCGCCTGTGTTTGAGGGACCGCGTCGTTTGTCTGCGACAGGATGGCCAGACTCTATGGTACCGTGGGGTGCTCGCACAACCTCCCAAGTCTTTGGAGGACCAAGCACTGCGGGACAATGAGACACTGGAGTGGGTCCGAGACTACTTTCAACTCGAAATCGACCTGGAGACTTTGTATGACGACTGGAGTCGACGTGATCCAGTCTTTGCACGTCTCCGAGATCGCTTTAGTGGGATTCGAATGCTTCGTCAGGACCCATGGGAGAACCTTGTGAGGTCTCTTCTTCAGGTTCGAGTGTCAGCGCCATGACTGATGATTCGCAGTTTCATCTGTTCCTCAAACAATCACATCACTCGAATCACTTCCATGGTCTCTAAACTCTGCAAACACTATTCGCCGCCTCTGCTTTCCCTGCCTGCACCTCCCACTACCGCCGACGGGAACTTAGTTGAAATAGAGCAAGAAAAGGAGGAATGTTGCCCATTCCCTCCACCCTCGGTTCTGGCAGAGCCCAAAGTCTCGGCCACCCTCCGTGGCCTCGGGTTTGGCTACCGTGCCGACTTTATCCAGAAGACGGCCAAGATGCTCGTCGATGCCCATGGGACTGAGCGTGACCCCATAAGTGGGCGAGAGGCCTCTGAGAAGTGGCTCTTGACTCTACGTGGCGTGGAAGTCTCGACCGCTCGCGACGAGCTCGTGAAGTTCGTCGGTGTCGGACGCAAAGTGTGAGAGTTGTCTAGCCTCAAGCAAGCATTCCTACTGACGGACGTCGGACATGTTAGTGCGGATTGTGTGCTGCTCATGAGCATGGACAAGGCGGCCGTCATCCCTGTCGACACACACGTTCAACAGATCGCCGCCAAGCACTACGGCATGCGAAAGGCAACGTCCGGCGGAAAGGTGACGATGACCCCGCAGCTGTACAACGAAGTGAACGACAAGCTCGCGGCCATCTGGGGGCCATACGCAGGCTGGGCCCACTCGGTAGGTACATAGCTATAGGTAAACATGTCACAAGCTGATAAAGTACCCAGGTGCTTTTCACCGCGGACCTCAAATCGTTCGCATCTTACGGTCTCGCTACTCCTTCGGCTTCGCCGGAGAAGCTCAAACACGAGCCCACCAGCGCTGAGGATCTGCTCCCGCTGGCCACACCCCCATCCACCAAGCGCAAGCGGGCCTCACGAACACGCAGCGCTGTCGAACTCCCAGGCGAGGACAACGAGCTGCCACAGATAGCGCAGAAGCTGGAGGTCGTTGACATTGATGAGAGCGCAGAGGGTGGCTCTCTCGCCGAGCGGATCAAGCGGCGGCGACGGGTAGTGATACAAAGTCAGAAAGATGTTCAGTGACCCTCAATTCGTCTTATACCATACAAATAGCAACGTAACATGCACAGCATTTACTCTCCCTTATGGTTGTTTAGGCTTGAGTATTGGATAGTCATATGCTGACGCCGGTGAAGATTGACCACTTGGTACTTCAGGTTTTGCCTTGCTGAGGGCTGTCTGCGCTACCTTCTCCATCAGTTATTCCGCAAGCTGCTCAAGAACAGGTTCTGGAATCCCAAAGGACGGCGGCTCCTAACGAAAGACGATTCCATGAGTACCCGGAAGGTGGAGTTGGACTGGAGGGGCGATCAGTAAACACAAAGGTCGACTGGGAACAAGAGACATACTTTTCAGTCTTGATGTTGACGAAGTGGAGCCAGCGACCGGGGGGCTGTCTGACACAGGCTTGACGTTAGGGTTGAGTTCGAAGAGCAAATCACCCAGGCGGTGGCAAGTCCAGCAGCACTTTTTCGACACCCCGATCGAAAGCTGGTTACTTTGACGCTGCCGCCAAGCAGAATTTAGACCACTATACGCCAGAGCAGACACAACGACTGATGAGGCCGTTTGGCCTCGTTCATGTTCATGTCGTAGATACACGTGATCTACACGCTTCTTTCCTTTCTCGCTCGTCTCAGCGTCGCGGACCCGGGAAAGGAGATTTCGACGAGCGTCATCTGCTGAGCGAATCTCCACAAGCTTGGTACGGTATGGCTTGGGACCATCCGTGGTCGTGGTACTATCCTGGTTCCGGGAATTGGACGAGATGAGGATGGTAGCCTCTGTGCACTGCGAGTCAACAGCGCCAGTTACAGCAACTACGTTGGATCCCGTATTGAGCATGGTGGCAAGATGATTCAAGAATCGCATCGGTTGGGACTTGGAGTGATCTGACGCCGTCTCGGCTGGGTTGCTTCGAGGATACTCGACGCGACCCGGATGCGTTCGATCGCAGCGGGCTTGGCACAGAACTATGAGCAACCAGAAATAAGGCAAGTGTGACGGCGTACCATAGCTAGCCAGATCGAGTGCGAACGAGGTGGGAGACCGTGGGAGGAGTCAAGTCGCCAATTGTGGCGAGTGACAATTCGCGAACTTGAATGGAGCAACGCTACCATAGCCCGCTGTGCCCGCGCACATCCCCGTGGCCACAGCAGCACTTAAAATATCTCGCTGTAGGGCACTGTCAAAAAGCGGCATGGAGTCTAACGACAAGGCACGCCATGTCTACAATGGCATATCGGAAACGCTGTCGATGCATTGTGGTCCATGAAGCAAGAGGTCAAAGCATGACTACGCCAACGCCCCTTCCCTCCGGTACTCCGTTGACTGCCTGAACGCCGGACAAAGCAGCAGTCCGCCAGTTGAACAGGTAGAAGTTCAATAGACCGTTGCCGGGACCGAACTGCATAACGATGATTAATCTTCCACGCATCTGACATGAATGAAATCTAACCTTCAGGTCGTTGATGAACTTCATGTTGTCCATGAGCGTGAGAGCATTGAAGACGTCGAAGCCGGCTTGGTGGGCGACGATCACCGCGTCGCCGATGAGGTCCCGCAAGCGCTTGGTGAGAAGCCCATTGTCTTCCGCGCCTTCTTGCTGTGCGACGTCTGTGGCATAGTAGAAGAGATATGCGGCCGTCAGCAGGTTGTGCTTAGGGTGGTTCATGACCGTCGAGGGCAGCGAGTAGAAAGTGAAGAAGTCGGTGATGCGATGACTTGTGGGGTTCTGGAGCAACTATGAGCCAAGTTCGGTCGGACACTATGGTGGGTAGATCTTACTTCCACAACATATGACCACACGACTTGACCCTCACGCCGACCATCAGCCATCTCGCCCTGACCTCGGCCACTCAAGAACTGGTGAGTAATCTCCTCCTTCGTCATGACCGGCACCATGTCGAAGCGCTTCATGTACGTCGTGTAGAGCTCAAGAACCTGCGGGATGTCCGCCTCGGCCATCTCGCGCAGACCGGCTTTGGCAAAGGTCGGCGCGTCCGCAACTTTGTGCTGCCGGATCATGCGAGCCAGTGTCATGTTCCGCGGGACGTAGTTGAACTGCGTGTCTACCAGCTTTGGAATGTTTAGCGAGCGGTGGAAATAGCTGTGGCCCGTCATCATTCGCTTTTTCGCCTGAAAGTTCGAGGAGCTTACCGGCATACGGATACAGGAGTTGGCAGAAGGACACCAGCGGTGTAGATAGCCTGGAACACGCCCTTCAAGTTACATTGCCTGGTGACCTCCTTGATCAGCACTGGTGCGAGACGCTTCGATCGGAGCTTCTTATGGACGCAGAGGTAGTTGATCTCGACCGACTGGATATGACTGGGAGACCGTGAGACAGTGGCATGCTTAGTGGCAATTGACTCTTACTTGGTACGCACACGGAGAGTGACGGGAACGCCAGAGATGAAGGCTACCAGCTTCTTGTTCGACGCTACCCGTACACCGATGTGCCACTCCTTGTGGAAGCCAGGTGGCTTCAATGCCCTAGCAAGTGTTAACAAGTGTAGCATGAGGGTTGTCCAGCGCTCACCAGTGTAAGAATTCTGCAGAATACTGGAAGCGGAATGTCGCATCGTCATCCTCCACGTAGTGGCCGGAGAGTAGTTCGTACAACTCTCGCAACTGATTGGCGATAATTTGAGCGCAAGTAAGGACTGATGCAGAAGTGGCCACACCTGCTTCTCATCGGTGATGTCCACAAACGACCATTCGAAATCTTTTGGCAAGGGGTACGGCTCTTGACGGACTTGATCTGAAGGCTTGGAGGGTTCGATCGGGCCGTCCTCTTCGGGTGCGCTTTCGCCTGGAGGACGGGTGCCAGTTAGCTCAAGCAACAGTAGTGCAACACAACTGACATGCCTAACTGAGGCACGGGTTGTGTTGCCCAAAACTACGCCCTCCTCGTCAGCCATGCACAAGTAGGAATAAGAACGCGCCTGACCTTGTGCTCGCCCATCTCCTTCTTGTTCTTGCCACCCAGTCCAGATTTACCCTTCATCATGTCCATGACCTTGAGCTGTTCCATGGCCCGGCGCACCGTATCCTCGTCGATGACCTCCCCCTCAGGAACGGGGCCTGCCTGGGCGCGCGACAGGACTTCGTCCACGAGTGCCTGTGGGATCTTGTCGTCGCCACCAGTCTTGGCCTTCAGCAGTGCCTTGAGAGCCTTCATTTTCTTCTGGTTCTTCTTCTTCTTCTTGGGCCCCGATGCAGCGGGCGTGGGTGCGGCGGACGAGGACGCAGACGCAGACGCCTCGGGTGCATCATCGTCGTCAGACGAGCCGGAGCCCGCATCGTCGTCTTCGACGATATCCTCTACGAACTCCTCTATGTGGGCCTGTTCGGTCGGCTTAGATTCAGACGCCATCGTGGATCGCTCGTGATGGGTGAGAGAGGGAGAGCAAGATCAGGCGCCCGTTTCGGTGCATTTCCTAATATGGTCAAGAGCTTTCACCGGTCTGGGAGAAACATAGGAAAGAGTGTACTCTAAGCAGCAATATTACACAAGTATTCGTATCACACACCCGCTTAGTGCTTCTCCGTATTCTTCTTCTCCTCTTCCTGCTTGATAACCTCGTCTGCCTCTTGCTCGCTGATATCGACCTGTGCGTCAATCTTCTTCGCCACGTTCTCCAGCTGCTTCTCCACCTCCGCCGCATCAACGCCGGGGACGTTGGCATCTTGGAGACACTTGCCGATGCGCCCACGCCACTTGAGGTGGCCCTCGACGCCCACGCAGTCCACGTTCTCCACACCTTTCACGGGGACGGGCCCGAGCCCAGCGACCTCCCACGCCCCGGAACTCGCGCGGCTCAGGATCGCGAGCACGTAATCGTTCTCGCAGTACCCGTTCACGAGTCGGCCCGCGACGACGCGCCGCACGCCCGCCCACGTCGCGGCGTCCGTCGCTGCTGGGAGGCCGAAAAGGTGCACGTCCTGCACGAGGTGCGCGGACTGTGCGGGCGGGAGCGTCGCGAGGTACTTGAGCGCTTCGAAGATGACGAGCGCGCCGAGGCTGTAGCCTGTCAGGATGATGGGCCGCGTGCCGAACACGCGCTGCGCGAGGAGCTGGCCGAGCACGGCGCCGGTCTTGACCGCAAGCGCTTTGGCGTTCATCCACGGGTTGTCTTAGGATGGCATCAGTATCAGGCTGTGTAGCACGCGAGCCATGATAGACTCACCTATGATCTGACCAAACTTCAGCCAGGCAGTCGGCGACAGGATCGTCATCAGGCCAGCGAGGATAGTACGCTGCACTACGTTGAATACCACCTCAAACACACGGTTGGAATAGTGGGCTCGCCTTAATGATCTGGACCTTGATGTAGCCAATCGCCTTGCTCTTGACCAGGATGTTCAAGGCGTTGGATAAATCTTGCAGCGCCTTGACCTCCTGCAGAGCCGTTAGGTCTCCATGTCAGCAGCCAAAGGTTAAATCAAGCTACCCATTGTAGAGCGTAAGTGTCGCAGTCATCGCCGAAGACGGTCCACGGTGCAGTAACATCCTTCTGGTCGTACAGCCATCCGCTGACGCACAGGCGCACCGCGAGCGTCTCCTTCGGTGTGCGAACGTGCACCATGGCGATATCGCGAACCTCTCGCATGTGACGCTCGACCATCGTCGCTGTTGATTTGGCACCATAAGCTCCGAAGAGGGTCCCGCAGACGACGCTCGAGGTCGCAAGCCCCGTCGCGAGCATGCCCGCAGCCGTACCGCCGACGCCGATGGTTGTAAGGAAACCACCGACGGCGGAGCCAACGAGGGGTGCGGCAAGTCCGCCCGTGACGCCGATGAGGGCGCCGCCCGCGAGCCCGGCGAGCCCCATGCCGACGTAGCGTAGGGGCTTGCTGCGCTCCGCCTCCTTCTGCCGCGCGTGCTCGGTCATCTCTTGTGCCTGCTTCGCGGCATGATCCGGGTGCTTGAGCGTGCTCACGATCCCACTCTCGTCGATCGGGCCGAACGTCGCCACGAAAGCGCGGGTATGTGCAGAATAAGACTTGGAGTGGGTGATGTGGAAGAAGAGGACGGCGTTCAGACAACGCTTGAGGTGCTCTGGCTGAGGGAGAGGGGGCAGCTTTCCAACTGATGTGTCACTCATGGGGTCGAGTTTGGGACATGAGCCTGAGGACGGGTGAGGACGGGTGTGGGACGAGGTCCAACAAGTGTCGCTGACCTCCTCCTGGCTCATGGCAAGCGACCCAAGCATCCTTCAGCAGCTGTTGTGTCCAATGGTCGAGCTCTTGTAAAACAGATTTTTTGGGTCCTGTTCTACCCTCTTGCTGTATGTAGCCCGTCTCTGCGAGAGCGTACAGCTCAAATTGGTTGCGGTGCGCGGCCAGTCTCCGAAAGAAGTGTTGGAAGATGGTGAGCCGCTCGGCGTCCGAGAGCTCAGCTGGAGGCACTATCACATCTAGATCGGCCATGGTAGTCGTGGGCAAGAAGGGAGGGCAGAGACAATCATCGCAGACGTCATCGTGGGCGACGGAGGTCAAGGGCGGTTACCCCGAGTAACGCATTCATCCCTTCCTCCTTGCGTTGGATCTGGCAGACGCTGCTCGGTCTACTATACGCTTTCTGAACGACGTCAACTCTGCGACTGACTGTAAGCTTGCTCGACTCTGTATGCTCTGCACTTGTCTCTCTGCTCGGCGATGACCACATTCTCGGCTTCGAATCCGGCCGCCTTGGACTTCTGGGAATTTGTGGGCTGCGCGATCTGCCACCTTCCGTTCGCGCCCGGAGACGGTCTACCACCGCCCGCCCCTTTCTGGATCACCGAATGTGGCCACGTCGTGTGCAACAGCCACCTCAGTCCGGCCTGCCTCTCCTCGACGCGCAGCTGCTCACCACCTGCTCTCTCTCCCAGACCCGAACCAATCATGCGCACAATGCGGGACAAAGGAGATACAGGTTGCTCCTCTTCAGCACGATGTGAGTGGTACGCTATCCTGCATTGTCTGCGCATGCATTCGACTTGATCCCTCGAGATGGACCCCATACTCGCGAACATGTTCAATCCTCTCCCCTACGCACTCGAGGCCGCGACCAACGCCTCCAGAGTATGTCTCGTGATCTAATCTCCCTCTCAATTCCTTCTCATACGTTTTCGTAGTTCCAGCTCGAGACACTTGCCACCCTTGTCCGACACTATCGCAACAAGTGTGCTCAGCAGCGCAGCCTGCTCGAACGATTCAAGGCCCACGATGCCGAGCTCAAGCGAATGAATCAGTATGTCCCCCGTCCTCTGCACTTGCTGTCCGCAGCAACTCACCTACATAGGCGTTTGGAGGCGGAGAACCAACATCTACGCAGCTACGGCCGGGAGAGTGCACAAACTCCGACCCTCAACGGGAACGGCAAGCGGTCGCTAGCTTACCCGCCAGTCTGCTCTTCTCACCCTGGACGATGCAAGCTGATGTTCCTGAAACAGACAACAGGCCAGCCTTCCTCCGTCCAGCCCACGCTCGCACAGCCGGCTTGGCCCGGAGCGCCTCACCCTCGCGCCGGAGCAGAAGCGGCCGCGTATCGATGGTCCTCCACCTCCGCCTCCTTCCAGGCAGCAGCAGCACACACGACGGCGGCCGCCCGACGGCCACGCCCAGTACCGCGAAGCGCAGCTCACAACGCCCGGGCCCGGCACCAACACCTTCGCCCAGTATACTCCTGTTATCTCTCCTTGCCAATCCAGTCCTCACCCGCCGCCAGACAGTTCGCATATATGCCTCCGGAAGTGCCGCAGCTCGCGCCGCAGGCCGTCCTCTCCCATCACCAAGCCGCAAGCACGCGGATGCACCAGCAGCAGCAGCGCGAGATGCGTCCACCACCGCCACTGCCGCCCGCCAGCGTTCCGCCCCCGGAGTCGGCCCGGCCGAAGTTCAAGCCCGTCGGCGTGGGCCGTACGCAGTCTACCCACACCCGTCCGCCCCAGACGCCCTCGCGTGGGATCGAGCTCGGCCCAATGCGAGAGCAGACGCGCGGTTGGGCGGCCCCCGCGACGCCCGGACGTGGCTCGTTTGTCCCGCAGACGCTTGGACATGGCCGGCAGACGCCTGGACATGGCCCGCAGACGCCTGGGCATGGCCCGCAGACGCCTGGGCATGGCCCGCAGACGCCTGGACATGGCCCGCAGACGCCTGGACATGGCCCGCAGCGCTTTATGGCTGCGCAAGCACCAAAGGCGCGCCCGCCGACATTCTCGGCGCAACGGCGGCCCTTCCAACCCGGGAATGGCTATGGATGACCGGGCTCTGGCTCGATGTATATGTAGGCGAGTGCTCGTTCAAGACTATTTTGATAACTTATGCGATCAATGGCTATTCATCATGATTGCTTGTGTGCCGTGAGGTTTCAGCACGGTGTCTAGCCATAGGCCCCTAGCATCCCCCTCGTGTTGCTGTCAAGTTTGTGATCGATGAATCATAGTCTTTCTCATGGCTGAATCATCGTCTTCCTCATGGCCGCCCGCGACCGCCCGAGAGGGTACGTACAAAAGCCTACGGCGACGTTTTGAACAAAGCACTCTAGTTCTCCCACTGGCCTCTGACCTTCAGCATGGTCCTCAAGCTTTACACTTATGCAGTGTCGCCGTTCGGCCAGAAGGTGCTGCTTACGCTCCTGGAGACGAAAACACCATACGAGGTCATAACTGTTGACACTATCGCGGGTCAATCGAAAACACTCGAGTTCACCGCGAAGAACCCGTTCGGCCAGATCCCGTGCATCGTGAGTGCCTCCGGTTCTACACTGTCGTCCTCTCTCAACGGCCCTCTCTGCAGGACGACGACGGCTTCGTGCTCTTCGAGTCCGCCGCGATATGCCGATACATTGCCGCCAAAGCAGGCACGCCACTCGCGCCGACGGGAGACCTGCAGCGTGTCGCGCGCTACGAGCAGGCGCTGACCATCGGGACCGCACAATTCGAGGCGACGTTCGATCCCGTCGTCACCGAGCGCCTGAAGACGCCGCGCCGTACAGGCAAACCCTCCGACGAGGTGCTCGTCGCGGAGCTGGTGAAGGTACTCAAGGCCAAGCTAGCGGCGTACGAGACGATGCTCGGCAGACGTCGATACCTCGCGGGCGACGAGCTCACGTTCGCGGACCTCTATCACCTCCCGTATGCCGCGTACGTAAAGCCGCAGGGATTCACATGGTTTGAGGACACGGCCCAGTATCCGAACCTAGCAAGGTATGTGTGTTTGAGGCCCTTCGTGGGAGTACGTGACTTGATGCGCACAGATGGTGGGCGGAGGTCAGCGAACGACCGTCGTGGAAAGAGGTTCAGCGCCTGTGCTACGAGGCGTCGCCGATGTACGCGGCTGTTCTGAAGCCGCGGGTAGCAGCCTGAGATTGGAAGGGGTGAGTGTATAGTCCTGAACGTCTTCACAAGAAATCGGGGGATCACGTCTGCGTCTGTGCGCCGTTTGAGCCTCGTCAACCGCGCATCTCTAACACAGGCGAGCCTTGATTTGCGCTAGCGTGTTCCACGTCCTTGAGATTGAGCACGAAAGTGTGTACACCATTCCAATATTGAAGAGGCCGAAGCAGAAACTGTGAGACGACGTGTCCAAGTAGCTACACGTCCGTAGCAGATACCAGGTTCATTTGTTTGCATACCTTAATGGCCTCGTGGGCCGAGCTTCGAATGAAGATGCCCTGAAGTGCGGCCATACTGAGCGGCCGACCGCGCTGAAGGCCCTCGGCGACTACCTCCTCCAAGTGTTGAGCTAACTGGGGCATCGAATTGGGCGCTTCCGTGTCAGCGTAGAACTGCGTGAAGAGATTTCGAGCCTGCAAGGGTGTCGCATCGCCCACGAGCATGGCCAGGTCGACCCGCCCGGGTCGGATGAGCGCCGGATCTAACTTCTCGGGGTGGTTTGTGGTCATGAAGATGATGCGCTCCTCGCCGGACGCTACTCCGTCGAGAGCGTTGAGGAAGCCGGAGAACGTCACAGAGGACTGATATCTGAGGTACGCAAGTCAGTTCCCAGCGTCAGACCGAGATGTGATGCGACTGACCCATCTTCGCTTGTTTGTACACGCTTGTTGAAGGCTGCGTCAACATCCTCAATAAGCACAAAGCTTCGTTCTGGCGCATTCGACAAGAGGTGGTTCAGCTTGTCGTCACCCAGGCCGCGCTCGGAGAGGTTGAGGAGGCAGATGTCGTAGGATAGTGCCCCAGCGAGAGCTTGAATGTAAGACGTTTTGCCAGAGCCTGGAGGTCCATGAAGTAGATATCCACGTCTATATGGTATCCCTAAATACATTAGGATCAGCGAAAATGGGAGCACACGTCGTTGAAATAACCTACCCCGGTTGGCATACCACTGCCGCCGATCCAAGAACGACTTTACGTCACTCTCAATCTTTGCAGAGACGCCATCGTCGAGCACCACACTCTGGAGTGGCCGCTTCCTCCGCGGCAGCCCAAACGGCCGCCACTCTGTCCCCCACGCTGTGTGTATGACGAGCTTTCCTTCGTGGTCGCGGATCGCCATGTCCCGCGCCTCAGCCAGCAGTTTCGGGAAGATGTCTCGGTCGCGGGACAGCGTGGTCAGAGTGACCGTCTCCCAGGGTGTCGTTGCGTTGCCGACTACTTGCACTGCGCGAGTTTCACGCTCTCGTTTAACCTGATGAGCTAGTCAGACACTCCGGAGGTCATTCCCAAGGCAGTGCTGGGGCATTCTCACTTGTATCCATGCACGACCATATTGAAGATAGTGAGTTCCTGGCCCGGCGACGAGGTTGAACGACGCAGACGAGCTACCGTTCCGGCGCCGCTCGATGGTCGTCTCCACGCTCATTTGGTGACTCCGCATCCAACCAGCCGAGCTCGAGCGCTTCTGGTGGGCCATCCATTGAAGAAACCAGTCATAAGTTGGGTCCTTGTTGTTGATCTCAAGCGCGACCAGCATTCGTCTGCGGAGGGCTATTGACCCGAGGACGGTGCCTTGGCGGAGCACGGTGAGTGCTGCGCCCATACCCTAGAGGGCTGCTGTGAGTAAGTAATAGTTCTGGATGTGTGATAAGTGATCACACCATGAGTCCAAATCCAGCCTGGAAGTATGGGCTGGGCAGCTGGTGAGGACGGGTGGATTCGTGAGCGACGAGCCCACGCACTTTTCGCTGATGATATCCTGCAGCCAAGAATGTGTGGGTTGCACCACATCGGTGCGACCGAAAGTCGAAGTTGTATCCTCAATGGTGGTCGAAGGGACGTCGACGGGTGAAGCGGTCATCGTCACCGACGCGTCCAAGAGGGCCGCAAGCCACGTGAGCGTGTCGCCGCTTTCCTTCCGAGTTCTCCGTGCCCATTCTGAGTGGCTCGTATGTTTCTTTCCTCCGGACGAATACCCTCAACATCCACTGGGGGGCTCAGATCGGCGTGACGTGACTCGCATCATACATCACCAGTCCACGAGGTTGCCAGAAGAAGGAAGTAAACGGCCTTGCCATCCTCCTCTCCCTTGTGCTCAGCATGTCTGCCTGGCGAGGGCCGTACAGCTCTCGGCCCCCGAACTACAGGAAACCCGCTAAGCCCCATGATCCTCATCAGCTTGTTGAAGTCTTGGGACTACAAGATGACATAGCCTACTTCGAGAGCTTAAAGGTTTGCTACTCTGCGAGTGTGTGCATGGCGATCACTAAGCCTTGCTCTGCCAGGAATGGGTGCTCTACGCAGCACATACGCACTTGAACATGAATCGTTCGGTAGAGCGACAGGACAAGAAGGCATGGATGAACTTTATGTGCTGCGTACGTGATGTCCCGTCTCCCCACCAGTCCCTTACCCTCAGGCCACGCGGCGCAGGTACAAGACAAATTCCACTTCGTCGCACGCTATCAGGAGTGGTGGCCAATCATCAATCTTATCGAGCCACATTTATGCGATGCCCTTCGGCTGGAAATAGGGAACCGACCACCCAGTCCTCCGCCACCCTCTCCTCCTTCCCGCGACGATAAGGGAAGACGGATAAAGCCAAAGCAGCCTCGTGGTAACTCTAGAAGTCGTAACTCTTTGCGAGGCTCTGTCGCCGGCTCGATCCCACCTCCTAGACGGGACATTGTGGAAGTTGTGATCACCCGACCGCCACGACCCAAAGTAATCGCAGGTCCACTACGACGTCCTCCAGATGTCTGGGTTGAAGTCCCTCCTCGGTCGTTCTGAATTTTATTGTAGATGACTTCATGGGCCTACGAATTGCATTCCACTCCTCCAATGGTGCCACGTTCCGATCTCTCTTGAATACAACAACGGTTCCAGAGACAACGACAGGAGAGAGATTTACAGTGTATTGCTAAGGGGACAACATGATGCGTGAAGCAAGTGCGGGTGATATATCAAATTCCGATGGTATCCTACAGATCGTCGTCCTCCTCGGGGAGCGGCACCGCCTCCGCCTGTGTCAACGAGTTAATGCCTGTCGAGTCAATGATAGCCGAGCACGTACCTTCTTCAGCTCCTCCTGGTACTGCGCCATGAGGATGGGGTCGACCTCTACCTCAGCCGGGCGAAGTGCGGGAGCAGCGACGAACTCGAGGCCGGAGTTACTGTACAGCCTTCAGCCCCCGGTTCCACATCCACGTGAGGCAAAAAATGTACTTACCCGACGAGCTTGCGAGCAAGCCACAGGAACGGCTTCTCGAAGTTGTAGTTCGACTTGGCCGAAATTTCGAAGTACTGGAGGTTCTTCTTGCGGTGGAAGGTGACCGCGGTGGTCTTGACCTTGCGCTCCTGCATCGTACGCAATCAGCGGCCGCCCAAGCTCTCCGGATCGAGACAGCGGCGTACCTTGACGTCGACCTTGTTTCCGCAAAGCACAATCGGAATGTTCTCACACACGCGCTCGAGGTCGCGGTGCCAGTTCGGCACATTCTTGTACGTGATCCGCGACGTGACGTCGAACATGATGATGCCGCACTGGCCCTGGATGTAGTAGCCGTCGCGGAGACCGCCGAACTTCTCCTGGCCGGCGGTGTCCCACACGTTGAAGCAGATCGTGCCGAAGTTGGTGGAGAACGAGAGCGGGTGGACCTCGACACCGAGCGTGGCTGCGCGAGGGGAGGACCGCGTCAGCAGCAGATATAACACCAGGATAGATACAGCGACGCACCGATGTACTTCTTCTCGAACTCGCCCGTCAAGTGACGCTGCCATCGTGTATCAGTACGCCAGGACAAAGGCACGGACAGATTGCGGGCTGACCTTGACAAACGTGGTCTTGCCGGTACCGCCGTCACCGACTACGCGTCATTCATTATTCCCATCACGTTCCAGGTGCGTTTGCAGCGCGGCACGAGTGTGCAGACGCGTGAGGATCCGAAAGATCGATGGAGGGAGAGATTGAGCGGGCATGTCAGCGTGCGTGCGTTTGCGAATGAATACGGCGCGCACCGAGAACAAGCTTAAAAGTCGGGATCTGCTCAGCCATGTCGTAAAAGTGGTGGGGGAGGTAGTGGTCGTGGAAAGAGGCAGAGACGTGCAAGTACAAAGACACCACACGGCGCCTCAACAAACTTGCGCGAGTCACACGTGACGCATGGTGGTACAGCCACCTAGCGCTAAACATGCAGTGTGGTCGCCTCCATCAACGCGTCTCACTCGCACATTCCAGTCTCCTCGAATTTTTGCAAGCCAAGGTACTGTCGGTTGCTCGGAGGTCCAACTCGACCGGGATGACTTTGAATCACGGAGTTTATGTGCCGCTGACGTGGCTGACATTACGAAGCTGACTAAAAAAAGCGGTATTCCACCGTAAGACCCGGGTGACGTTGACCTCGGCACCGCGGCAAATCCGAAGATGCGCTCATCAACGATCTGGCCCTCCGGTCTTGGACCGTCACCCACATTCGTTCAAGACGGAAGTAGGAAGAGCCATTTCTGGTCTCTCACTCATCCCCGCACCCGCCATCCCACATCATGCCCGACGTCGAGAAGAATAATGAGGTCCGCGGCACCGAGACACACGTTCCCGAGGCAGCCTCCGCGCCCCCCTCTTCGCCCACCATCAACGGTGTCGATGCCCACGACAAGACAAAGGGCGACAAAGAGGGCTGGAGGAATAAGGAGGAGGAGCATGTCCTTCCCGAAAACAGGTACGTCGACCCGTATTCCTCGTTGGCGTAGGTCGTGGTATTCATCACCGTCACAGGCTAGGGCTCGTCTTCGCCGGGTTGATGCTTGCCGTCTTCCTTTCTGCATTGGACCAGGTGCCCATCCTGCTGTGTTCATTCTTTGACCGCATTGGCTCATCACTGCGCAGACCATTGTTGCCACTGCCCTACCCACCATCGTAAAAGAAATCGGTGGAGGATCACTATACTCATGGGTAGGGTCCGCATACCTGCTCGCCGCTGCCGCCCTCGCACCGTTGTATGGCCGAGTACGTCATACTCCCTCTTGTCTGGCACCGGCACTAATAAGCCACATAGTTGTCAGATATCGTTGGTCAGTGACGCAGGCCGTGTTCTATTCTTGGCAAGGTCTCACATGACGTCTCCAGGTCGCAAACCTATCCTCTATGTTGCCATCTTGGTCTTCCTGCTCGGGTCTGCATTGAGTGGAGCAGCGCAGTCGATGCTCTGGCTCGTCGTCTGCCGCGCCGTGCAAGGTCTTGGTGGAGGGTTTGTGTGTTCTCTTGGCTTTATTCATCCGTTACTGACCACACCATTGCAGTGCTATCATGCAGATGACACAGATTGTCATCTCCGACATTGTGGCCCTCGAGGAGTGAGACCGATGCTCCCTCATGATCACAGTGCGATATTGACTTACTCATCTTAGGCGTGGCAAGTACGGTGGTCTCATCGGTGCGACGTGGGGTATCGCCAGCGTGGTGGGCCCGCTCATGGGCGGTGCACTCGTACGTGATTGTTCTTAGCTCAGACGTACTGAAAGCTTATGGTCTTGCTCAGACTGACAACGTCTCGTGGCGCTGGTGCTTCTGGATCAACCTGCCGACGGGCGGCGTTGCGTTTGCGCTGCTGTTCTTCTTCTTGAACCTGAACCCGCACAAGACGAACAAAAACTTCCGCCAGCACGTTTCCGAGTTCGACTTCATTGGCCTGCTCCTCATCGTTGGTGGTGTCGTTGCCGTTCTTATCGGCTTCAACTACAGCGAGAACTCTTGTGCGCATTTGTCATATTGCAATGGTGCTAGGGCTTGGGACTGATGTATCGGTTGTAGGGGCCAAGGCCGAGACATTGGCGCCGCTCATCGTTGGGGTGTGTCTCATTGCTGCATGCGCTGTCTGGGAGGGATACACCAAACGTGTGCCGATCATTCCTCCGCGCCTGTTCAAAACCCGCACCACCGGCATTATCCTGGTCTCAGTGTTCCTCCACGCGTTCATCTTCTTCGCTGGAGCCTACTACCTCCCAATCTACTTCCAAGTGCTCGGCTCATCGGCCCTGATGGCTGGCGTTCGGTATGCATCTTCATGGTCTCTGAAAACCCACGCTCAAACCCTACCTTTCAGTATGATCCCGTACTCCTTTGCCTCCTCGATCACCTCTGTCATCGGTGGCTTGATCATCGCGAAAACTGGAAAGTACCGCCCTGTCATTTGGGTTGCCTGGGCCATCATGGTTCTCGGCTACGGCTTGTTGACCATGCTCAATGAGCGCTCGTCGGTGTACGTGCAACACTTAACATGACCATCGCGTCGCATCTAACACCTTACTCTTCAGTGTCGAGCAAGTGTTCTACCTCCTGATCCCCGCACTGGGTGTCGGCATTTTGTTCCAGGCGCCGCTCCTCGCTGTCCAGGCGGCCATGCCGCTCAAGGACATGGCCACCTCGACTGCTACATTTGGTCTCCTGCGTACTCTGGGCGGCACCGTCGGTATCTCTGTCGGCGAGGCGATCTACGCGAGCGTGAGTCGGGTTGCTTCAGTGTTGCGACAGTAACTCACGTCCTTTTGCAGACCATCCGCAAGAGCATCCGCGGCCTCGCGCCCGCAGGCTTTGACACCTCGACCTCGGGCGGTCTGAACCAAGCCGTGCTCCTCGTTAAGACGATCAAGGTATGTGCTTGACAGGAGGCTATGTCCTACGAAGGCGGTGCTGACAGACGTTCGACAGGACGCCAGCCTCAGGCAACAGTACGCGCACGCGTTCACCAAGGCGCTCGCGACGATCTGGATCGTGATGACGCCGATTGCGGGCGTCGGCTTCCTGCTCGTGCTCGGCATCCGGCATTACACGCTCAAGCGCGCTACGCGCCAGGCCGGGCCCAAGGCCGGCGAGGGCAAGCCGGTCATGGACGCCGAGGCGGCCGCACCCGTGGCGGCGGGCGAGGCGCAGCCGCTCGATGTCGAGAAGACGGTGCCGACGGATGCGGCGACAGGTGCTGGGGGCCGTGATGTGGAGAGGGGCACTGCATAGGCGGTGAGGGGCGCGTAGCTTCAGAGTTCTATAGACTGCACGATCTCATGTGACTAATCAAACAGCCTCGTGGTGAACTTAATGCATACATGAAACAATCGAGATGGGGTGTGTGTGATGTGCAAGACAGTGTGAGGACGAACAGGTCGAAGTCCTACGTGCGTAAAGGGATGTTAGTGGCATATTTCTTTGCAGATTCTACACACTCGCTGTAGCGGTTTACTGCAGACTTTTGCATGTATGATTGTGTTCGACCGTGTGAACGTACGGAAGGCGGACATGTCAGGCACGTGAGAAGGGGGTGGAGATGGCGCCCGTCGTGGAGGGCGTGCGCCGCCTTGCCCTTGTCCCGCACTCTGACATACGTTCCGATGCCTGCAGGCAACGCCCTCCCGCCGCCCCCGCCCGCCACGGCTGCGGCGGCCGACCCGAGCAAGGGCACGCACCCGACATGCGCATGCGCGGCTCCGCCGGCAGACGCAGCACCGCAGATGTGCAGCACGTGCCGGTGTCGGCGATCCTCGGAGAATGCAGAGCCCGAGCCCGTGCTCGCAGAGGGCTTTGTCGGCGAGCCCGAGGACGGCGAGGAGGACGACGCGGAGGCGGAGCCCGAGGACACTGCCGCTACACCCCCGGCGTCGCCCCGGGTCGTGGGCAAGCGCCTGCCGGCACGGCGGCAGACCGAGCCTGCGCTCCTTGTCAAGGCGAGTGCGGTACCTGCACCCAAGCCCAAGCCGCAGCCGGTGCGCGCGGCGACGGGCACGCTTGACCCGTTCGTGGACATCACGCGCCTCCGCATCCGTTCTCGCGGCTCGCACTGCCTCTACCCCGGCGCGACGTTCCAGGGCATCCAGAAGAGCGGCACGAACAACTACGACGTCAACGTGCAGATCGTGGTATGTCCCGGCGCGGTCCGGCGCGTGCGCAGGGGGGTTGAACATGCGGCTGGCTGTAGGACGTGGACCTGCCGTCGTCGTTCCTCTGCGGGTACCTGTGCATCCGTGGCCTGACAGGTGATGCTGGGACTCTCTTGGGCCGACAGGCGTGTTGCTCACACCCCCGTCCGCAGACGACTGGCCGGAGATGACGACGTACTTTGACGCGGAGATCATCGGCACCCGCCACGGCTTCCTCACCGGCAAGTGGGGCGCGACCGACGGCGAGGACCTGACGCACTGGGCGCGCTTCCCCGCGTTCCGGCAGCTCCGGCACGAGCTCGAGGGCCCGCGGCTCACGCTCCCCGCGCGCGCCGAGGACCGCTCCGTCGTGTTCATGCGCTGGAAGGAGCGCTTCCTCGTGCCCGACCACCGCGTGCAGGACGTCACCGGCGCGAGCTTTGCCGGTCAGTGTGCCCTGCCCTGCCGTCTTTTCCCGCGCTCACACACGCAAAGGCTTCTACTACATCTGTATCGACATGGAGGGCCGCGCCGGCGCAGATGTCACGCGCTCGCCCGTCGCGTCGACCCGTGCACTGCCCAGCCAGGACGGGCTCCTTACGCCCAAGACGCCGACGTCGCCCAAGCTCATGCGGGAGGCACTCCCGAGCGCGATACAGCGGCGTACGTCGTCCGGCGCGCGGCTCGGGCCTGCAACCATGAGCGGGTTCTATTACCACGCCAACTCGGAGCCGTCAGCGTTTCCCCCTTTCTTTCGAGTCTGGTTAGACTGACGATACGTGCAGATACCAGCAGCTCTCGCTGAGCCACGTACCGGAGGTGTCCCAGTCCTCGTTCGAGTTCCGCTGAAAATGGGCTGCGTTGATACCCACTGTCCTGAACAATTCTCCTGTCGTCGCTGTCTGTCGCATACGTGTAGTACTAGTTCCGTTTCGCTTGGCAAGACCCCCGCCATCATTCATGTTGATCAAAAGGACGCACACGATCGTGAGAGAGAAGTCCGCGGGACTCGGGGTTTGCCGTGGGCGCGCGTTTCTTGGGCCGTGCTCTCCTGCCCGCCGTCCTCCACCGGCGCCGCCGCCGCCGACCTCGACCTCCCGGCCTCGCCTGCCTCCTCCTCTCATCTCCGCCTCCCTTCCCGCCACTTTCTTTCACGCGCATACACCCACGCTTTATTGCATATACCCCGCGCATAACCGCACCCCATCGCTATGGCATCCCACGGACACTCCTCCTCGTCGACGGCGAACGTCGTCGGCGTCCACTACCGCGTCGGCCGCAAAATCGGCGAGGGCTCCTTCGGCGTCATCTTCGAGGGTGCGTGCACATAATCCTGCGTGTGCGCATGGGGCCTGACGCGCAGGCGCGGATGTGCAGGCACGAACCTGCTCAACTCGCAGACGGTCGCGATCAAATTCGTATGTCGCTCTTAGCTGCAGTTGCGAGTGCGGGTCTGAGCGCGAATGCACACAGGAGCCGCGCAAGGCCGAGGCGCCGCAGCTGCGCGACGAATGCCGCTCCTATCGCATCCTCGCCAACTGCCGTGCGTGCCGCCCGTCCCCCCCGCACCGCCCCGCACCGGCTGACGTGCGCGCACAGCCGGCATCCCGCAGATATACCACTTTGGACAGGAGGGCCTGCACAACATCCTCGTGCGTGACTGCTCTGCGCGGTGCGGGTGACGTAAGGGCACTGACGCGCGGGCGCTAGGTGATCGACCTGCTCGGGCCGAGCCTCGAGGACCTGTTCGACATGTGCGGCCGCAAGTTTAGCATCAAGACGGTCTGCATGGCCGCGCGGCAGATGGTCAGTGTGCGCGTGGCTGGGGACCAGCGGTATTTCTCACGCCTGCCCCGCGCAGCTCTCGCGTGTGAAGACGATCCATGAACGCAACCTCATCTACCGCGACATCAAGCCGGACAACTTCCTCATCGGCCGCGCCGGCACAAAGGCGTCGAACAGTAGGCCTGGCCCCGGTGCTCATTCGCGAGCGTGGCTGACGCGACATCCTCGCCGCAGTTGTGCACGTCGTCGACTTTGGCATGGCCAAGCAGTACCGGGATCCGAAGACGAAGCAGCACATTCCGTATCGTGAGCGGAAGAGCCTGAGCGGGACGGCGCGGTACATGAGCATCAACACCCATCTTGGGCGCGGTAAGGCAACACCCTTGCCACGTAGCTCCTGCATGTCCTGATCGCACGACACAGAGCAAGCACGGCGTGACGACCTCGAGTCGCTCGGGCATGTCTTCATGTACTTCCTCCGCGGGAGCTTGCCGTGGCAGGGCCTCAAGGCCGCGACGAACAAGCAGAAGTACGAGAAGATCGGGGAGAAGAAGCAGACGACGCCGATCCGCGAGCTCTGCGAGGGCTTCCCCGAGGAGTTCAGCATCTACCTGAACTACGTGCGCAAGCTCGGGTTCGAGGAGACGCCCGACTACGACTTCCTCCGCGACCTCTTCCTCAAGACGCTCAAGAATAACGGCGACGTCGAGGACGGCGTGTACGACTGGAACCAGCTGAACGGTGAGTTTTGTCACATCCCGTTTTGACGCTCAGCGTCTCATGCTCTGCAGGTGGTCGGGGATGGGAGGCGTCCGTCAGCGGGAGCCAGCAGCCTGCGCCCGCAGCGCCGATGCCTGCCGCAGGCCTGGCACCCGGTGCGTCGCAGCGCCAGGACCGCCGGCGCTCGCAGCAGGGCCCGATCCCGCCGTCGCCCGCGCTCGTGCGGAACGGCTCGGCGCGGCGCAAGATCCCGACGGCGCTCGCGGCGGGCCAGCAGACGCCCGCGTCGGGCGCGGCGCAGGTCGGCGTGCCCGCGCCCGGCCACGGCTCGCTCGACCCGCGCGGGAGCGCGCAGCGCCTGAGCGCGCACCACCAGTTCGCGAGCGCGCAGGGCAGCTACGAGTTCCACCGCGGCGAGGACGGCGGCGCGGACCCGTACGGCCACCAGAGTCCGATGGTGGCGAGTGGCGGGCCGGCGCCGCCCGATGCGCGGATCGGCTCGAACCACCCGCCGCCCGCGCCGCAGGACGAGCCGGCGGAGCCGTCGGGCCTGTGGAAGGTCCTGACGTGTCGGTGCGGCTGAGCGCCCCGTCTCCCCTGGGACAGTGCCTCTCCCCTGTCCTTTCTCCTTGTCGATAACCCCTGCCCCTCGTTTTGCATTCCCTTTCTTTTTACCTTTCCCCCCCCCCCCCCCTCACGAACGCCGCGCCACTGCATCGATAGTGCTTCGGTCCTTAGAATGCCATCCATGCACTATCGATTCCAACATGATCATACACATGCGTCCGCAGAACAAATACCCAAATGTCCGAAGCAGCATTGGGCCGCTAACGTCGAGAGGAAGAGCTCGGCGTGGGCTGAGTACCGCCGTTTGCTGCAGAGAGAGATGATGAGCAGCGGCATCTCAGAGACGAAGCTTTCACGTACGTCCTGGATCGTCGTCTGGGTATTCCTTGAACCGGTCCGAATCGTAGTGGACGGCTATGCCGCCTCTCCCCTTGCCTACCTTCCCGCGTTTCTTTTTTCTTGGAGTATCCGTCTGTATCCGGGAGCCGAGATCCAAGCGGCCAGCGGGGTACGACGGCGCACGGCCCCAGCTGGTCCGGTCGCGGTCGTAGTTATCCACTACCGAGCTGTACTCGCCATCCTCGCCAGTCCATGAAGATGGTCCTGCACGTGGAGAAGGTGGATCATAGCGTGAGCGCGGCGGGTAGTCGACCGGGCGGCGGTCTGAGGCTTCGTCGACTGAGTGGATGCTGTCAAGATACGACATAAGGATGAACGTCATGTCTGACTCACAGAGATAAGAGTGAGAACGGTGGTTGTGCTGGTTGTAGTCGTAGTCGTAGTCGCGCCGGTTGTAGCTGCTGCTGTACTCCCTTTCACGCTCCCGCTCACGTCTATCCTCCTGCAGACAGGGCACAACAAACTGCATATGATTTGCGGCAGATCTACGTACCGGGTGGCTTGCATAGTCCAAGAGACGACGGTTGGACGGGCCGGCCTCCATCGCTTCGCGCACCGCACCAGGAAGGACTGCGCGCATGGTGTCCGTGACGTGCGCCTTGATAGTCTGCTGGACCGCCGCATTGACCATATCCTGCATGCTCTGCTTGTCGTGTTGTTCCTTCTCCTTGATGCGCTCCATCTCCCGCTGCAGCTTACGGTTCTCGGCTTCCAATTCCTGGATCCTGCGCTGCTCTGCCGTCGGCCCTGTTGCACGATTTGCCGCCGAAGGCACAGGCTGAGTCGGCGGCGGTCGTGCAGGTAACGCTTGAGCTGGCGGCCGTGCAGGGGCTGACAATCTTGCGGATGCCGGCAAGGGCAGAGGTCGCCATGCAGGTGCCGGCTGGGGCTGCGGTGGCCGTGCAGGTGCAGATTTAGCTGCAGGGTGGGTACGGGGATTCCTTGGTGGCGTAGTGATCATCCCATGTACAGGGCGATGTGGCATTAGGTTAGCATACGGTTGAATCTCAGGAGCTAATGGCACCACAGATGAGGCCACCACAGCGTTGGACAGCGAACTTCGACGTGCAGCAACAGGGCCAGGCGGGTGCGTACTTATCGCAGCGCTACCAGGATTGACAGGTCTTGCCGATGAAGATGAGGTACCAGCAGCTGTGAAAAGACTGGACAACGACCCCGCACCCGTTGGATTGCGGAAAGGTGATCGGCTTCCTGCTGTCATGGGGGGTTGCCAGTGCGGTGGCGCAGTCTCAATCATGTGTGCTGGAGTTTCCGGCCTCTTGCGAGGTATCTTCAGAGTCTTGATAACCTAGTTCGTGGTGGGTTTGCTGGTGCTTATCGACTCAGCTCCATCGTCGTCAGCAACGTCAGGAGCACGTGGCCTCACTGGCTTGATGACGACTCTTGAGGCGGTATCGGTGCGAACAGCATCAGTAACAGACTTCGGAGCCGGCTGAGTAGAACGGGAATTCTCTCTGGCAGGTTTCCGTGCCAGATCTACGCCATGCTGTGGTGCCGTGGTGGTGGTGATGGGAGCGCTAGATGTGGGTACCTGTTCATTGCGAGGAAACCCCTTTTGCACAGGCTTTCGTGGAAGGGCTGCACCATTGGGAAACGATGACCGTCCAGAGGTGTTATCCTCCAGCACCGCAATTGACGGGAGATCACGACCGTAGCTGACCGCAGAGGATCGGCCTGGTTGACTGGATGAAAGCTCGTCGAGTTTTCGCTTCTTCTGATTGGTCGAGGACCGTGCCTGTGAGTTGGAAGACTCAGGTTGCTTGCCTAGGTGGCGAGCTGATGGAGGGGTCGAGGTTTGGAACATAGCCCAATCGATTTCGTGCCGGGCCGAGTCGGATAGTGTAGTCGGGGGTGGCATATCGGGTTTTCGCCTCTTGGCAGGAGGCCCAGCGACATTCGAGGAGCCCAGGCGTCTCTTTGGCTTGCCAACCTTCGCCTGGGACGCTGACGGGACAGTTGGGCTCACACTACTGGCTTCTTCTTTCTTGATTGCATGAGAGGAAGGAGGTATCAAAACACAATCCAGGAGCTGAGATCCCGGTTCAGCGCCCGACGTGCGAAGCGGCGAGGGGGATGAGGGAGTATCTGGGCGCTCTTTGACCTTTGGTGATGGTGAATGTCGGGACCGCGCAGGAGAGCTATCCAAGAAGAGAGGGGCAAGGTCCCGATGTGATTTTGGAGGAATCGACGTCGTGGTACGAGCTCCTGTCGATGGCCCAGGTGTCGGAGGTGCAGCTTGATGAGGAACGTCTGCTAATACTGGTACAGTCGCTTGGGCTCCCACTGGTGCTTCTGTTATCGGAGACCCGTCGTCGTACCATCCCAGACTGACTCGTTCAGGGTGCAGTGGTCGGCATATCCTGTATTCTCGTGCAGCCTTCACCAATCGATCCGTTGCAAGACAAGGCACACCACGCTTCTCTGCCGTAGTAGCTCGTGCGATGTCGTCTGCGATAGTGCCTGGCGTGATACCGAGGTGTCGTTTATGCCAAGATGAGCTCTGATCGTCGTCCGCCCCGTTCATGAACAGTGCTTCCGCGGAATGGATCCCAAACGTGTATAGGATGTGCTTGAAGCATTTGTATGCATGGCAGCCTTGGCAGTTGATGAGACTGGCTCGAGCAACGTCATGAGGCCCATCCGTCTTCATACGGGTGGTGCAACGACGTACGATCCTCTAAGGCACGTGAATGCACAGTAGGCGCTAGATGACGGTGGTACATACCTTGCGCTTGCTGGCCATGTCTCGGTCGTCTCGACGGCGCTGCTGTAGTATCATCGCGGCCTGAAATACCGGCAGCGCATCGCCAGATAGAGGAAGGCTCCTAGCTCCTTGGTGAGTATCGCGTTGACCCTGATTGCGAAACGCACATGCGTCTTTTCAATGACGGCGCAGTTCTGCCCGCTCGTTTGCAGCACAGTCGCTGCCCGGTTTCGATTCTTGAGGAGAATGTCAAACATCATTGCTTGCATTGGCTTCATGATGCCGCATCGACACGAGCGGCCCTCGACGTAACACATCGAGCAGATCAAGAAACCCTCGGCTAGTCCCGGATTGGCCTCGTCGAGTGCGCGGGTCTGGCATTCGAAAAAGCTCTGGAAGATGTCGGCCCCGCAGAAGTCGCAAGTACAGTGCCAACTCTTGTCCGTGGCGACTGTCTGAACGCCGGCGCCCTCAGGATCTGCGGTTTTCTGAACATGGTCGAGATACAGATGTGAAGGGTGGTACTCCTCGGCCAGGATGGCGTCGAACACAGTAAGGAGAGAACGTAGCTCGATGAGAATGATGCTGGGTCGACTGCCGGCAGCTGTCGCGGGACTCTTGGAGAGCTGTCGTGAAGGTGAGAGAACAACCGGCATCCGAAGAGATGAGGGGTCTCTGCGAATAAGATGAGTCGTGACAAAACCTGGTGAATGGGAAAGTAATCACGCTTCTAACTGTTCTGTCAAACAGAGAAGTGAATGGTATACGATCGCCTTGATGCGGTACGTTTCTGGTCGACAAGTGCTGCTAAGATGTTAGATAGCAATCGATGCAGTCGAGCATTCACTTGCCGGTGATATAGCGGCAGCTCGTGGTAGTGCGCTGCCACTAGGCCAGGGACGGTCATGCGAGACCATGACATCTTGGCGGTGATGCCGCCATAGTTCACCACTCTGTGACGCAGATCAGTTGTTAGAGGAGCAATAGGTGCCCTGAATGGACTCACTGATGGCAACTCCGGGGTGGTACGAGGACCAAATCACCGAGCTTCTGCTCGATGATGTAGACGTCAAAAGGCGCGGCAGCATACTGCTCAATCGACAACACTTTGTTTTCCTGAGCCAATTCGTAGCCGAGCGAGTGGAAGTAGGAGGCCGCTTCCGGAGCCGAGGCACTCGCAGTCATGAACCAATATGAGGAGGTGTTGTCGTCCGAGGTATAGCACATCAGGTTCTGCCCGGAGGATGCACACAGGTCCTTGTGGGAGGGTGTGAACGTTTCACCCACTGCATCTCGTAGTCAGCACATGTGAAAGCATCAGAGGTAGAGCAGGCGCACCGCCTATATAGCACATCAGAGTCTCGACGTCGCTCTGCAACAATAACTTTAACCCTCAACCGGTCTCTTGGAGCACTGAAACTCACGGGATCTGGGAGGTTCCTCAACGCATTCTTTGGACCATTGGGACGTAATACATCGGGTATTCGAGAACGCCGTTCAAGCCAATCCGACCATTCGCGAGGGCAGGCGTAGTCTTTCCCATATAAGCGGCGCACCTCGCCCGCTTGAACATAGGGTGGAGTCGTCTTGAGCTCGGACAAGAATTCGTCGAGAGGAAGGTCCAGGTCCTCGCCCGAATGGACATCTCTGACATTGATCACTGCCCAAAAGTGCGCCTTAGCGGCCGCTAGTCCTGAGCAGAACGACGTCCACGCACCATCACGCTCCGCATATCTCTGCAATGTCTCCATCGAGAAGGTGTCGATCGGCCATGACTCGAGCGTCTGGAAGCCTTCTATGACCAGCGGGACCCCGCTGAGCTCGTGCGCCTCGATCTTCGTCAGCAGCTCGCCCGGCGATGCGCTTGCGGCGATACGCGGGACATGTCGGAAATTGGCATGGGTGCCTACGAGGCCATTCAGGCTCCAGTCACGTGTGGTCAAGGGACCATCCGGCGGATCCGCCATTTCACGCCGAGGATGTCGGAGGCAGCAAGCAAGAGAGTTGTGGCACAGCCATGCTTTACTGCAGACTTTCCTGCCCAAGTCACAAGACACTAACCTCTACTTCGTGATGAAACAACAAACGGAGGCATTATCTATGAACTACCTCCCCAACGCTCTTCAGGTCCCAATGTTGGATCAAAAGGCGGTCCTCGCCTACGAGCTGCTCAGCAGACGAAAGGTGGGCATGGACGATGAACGGTAGCATCAGCATATGCACATGGACGTGGATACACTCGTCTGCATAGCAATGTGACAGGCGACCCTCAGAATATCGCCTTGCGCCGTCGGCCTGTGTACTTCGAGTCGTTCGGCACGTCTTCTTTCCCCCGCTTGCGGTACAGCTGCAGCGGCCGCGCGTAAGCACATGCGCACACAGCTCCTCTGCCCGGCCGGCACTCGCCTCCTTTTTCTTGACGATCCAGTCCCGATCCTTGACGCCCTTCTTCGGCGCGCCCTTCCCCTTCGCGCGCGTGCGCTCGCGGCGCTTCTCGAACCGGACCGTGCCCTCGTCCCCGTCCTTGAGGCCCTGGGGCAGCGCCTGCGCGCGCGCGCCAGCGCCGACGAAGAGGACGAGGAAGATCTTCTTCGCCTTCTTGCTGTTGGGGTAGTCGACCACCAGGCCGCCACCAAACCCGGCCTTCTGCGCGGTCGCGGTGATGAGCTGGATCTGGTCGTCCGAGGACGGGTAGAACTGCAGGACCGCGCGCGATGGGTTGCGCAGCGCACTGTGCAGCGTCGTGAAGAAGCGCGTGAGCCGGCGCGGGGGCGAGGACGACGGGTGCGACGTCTCCGCGTTCAGCAGCCACTGCAGCACGGAGATGCTGGGCCGTCGGTCAGAGTGGACGAGGGATGTGGAGGCGCGACGGACGGACCTGATGGCGCCGTCGAAGCTGCCCGCGCGGAAGCCGAAGCCCTGGCCGATGTCCTGCAGGAACAGGTCGCCCTCGACGTCGCGCTCAAGAGCGACCTCTCGACGGAGGGTCAGGCGGGGCGTTGAAAGCAGGAGAAATGCGCACCTAGCATGCTCGGTGCAATGTCGACGCCGGCCCAGATGTGGCCCTGCTCGTCGAGGATCTCGCCCGAGAGCCCGGAGCCGCAGCCGATGTCGAGCAGCAGCGCCGGCTCGTCTGGCGGTAGTGCCAGGAGCTCGAGCGCGCGGTAGGTCATGTCCGCCTGGATGGACTGGATGCGGGTGCTGCAGCGTCCTTATGAGGGCGGGCCCAGACAAGGTCGCCCCGACTGAACGCACTTGTTCGTGTACTTGACAGCTTCGTCATCGCCATAGTACTGTTCTACATTTCATCAGGTGTTTTAGAGTGTAGAATGTGGCCAGACAGACGATTTCTGGCGGCGCGATGAGCTCGGGGCGAGACATGGTCAAAAGTCAGGAGAAGGTGCAAACGGGCGCCTATCTGCGTCTCCCTCTCTCCGCGCCCCCACCGCGATGGCGACGACGAGCAAACAGTACAAGGCGATCGGCGAGGACATTTGGAAGGGCCGGACGGAGAAGATCGTGCGTATCCCGCCGCGGAAGTCTGCGATCCGATTCACGGCCTGCCCCAGGACAGAACGCGGAGCTGTTCGCGCTCACGTACGGCGCGCTCGTCGTGCAGCTCATCCAGGACTACGAGGACTACACCGAGGTGAACGCGCAGCTCGAGAAGATGGGCTACAACATCGGCACCCGCCTCATCGAGGACTTTCTCGCACGCAGCAGCCTCAGCCGCTGCGCCGACTTTCGCGAGGTCGGCGAGGTCGTCGCCAAGGTGCGTGTGCTCCTTGTGGCGTGTGTGTGAGTTGTGTCGTGGCTTAGGCAGGCGGCAGGTTGGGTTCAAGTCGTTCTTGAACGTGACGCCCAACGTCGTGCACACCGCGACGACGACGGAGCCGGCAAGGCAGGGCGGGCCGGCGACGACGGCCAACTCGGCGGGCGCGGCGTTCGTGCTCACGCTGGAGGAGAACCCGCTGGCCGAGTTCGTCGAGCTGCCCGAGGAGGCGCTCGAGGGCGGCCTGTGGTTCAGCAACGTGTTGTGTGGGGTCCTCCGCGGCGCGCTCGAGATGGTATGTCTGCCCGTTGTGACTGTGAATGGGCACTTATGCCACGACGTGTAGGTGCAGATGCAGGTGCAGGCAGAGTTCATCTCGGACGTCCTGCGCGGGGACGAGGCCACCGAGATCAGGGTGCGGCTGGTCAAGTACCTGGAGGAGGAAGCGCCCATCGCGGACGACTAGACACGGGCACGGACAAACAGTGTATTAGCAGGAGCATAGTATCGTCTACGGCATCCCTCAGCCCCTGCGGTCGACCTTGTTGAAGCGCCGCGCGTTCTTCGCGTTCGTGCGCGTGTTCTGTCCGCGGACGGGGAGGCCCATGGCGTGCCTGCGGCCGACGTAGCTGCCGATCATGCGCTGGTGCGCGATGTTCTCGCGGACCTCGCGCCGGAGCTCGGCCTCGATCTTGAGGTTCCGGAGCTGGTCCGCGCCCCCGCGCGGGCTGTAGCGCACCCGGCTCGGCGCGCCGACGGGCCGGAGGAGCGCGCCGAACGCCTGCGCCACGGCCTGCGCCGGCGCCGACGCCGCTAAGGGTGTGAATGCTGGCGCGGCGAGCGGCGGCCGCGCCACCGGCGGCGCGGTCTGCGGCGAGGACAGGAAGGACGCGAGCGAGGTGATTTGCGCAGCCGTCAGAGTCCGCACTTTGGCTGTGTCGTGGATGGAGAGCCGCGCGCAGAGCCGGGCGGCCGTCTTGGTCCCGATGCCGTAGAAGTGCGTCAACGCGAACTGAGGGAAGATTTAATCGCGGTCTCAGGCATAGTCGAGGTGATACTGACCTTGGCGAGCTGGTTGTCGGGCAGCAGCGTACCCAGCACATGCACCATGGCGGGAAGGTGTGACGGGGAGAGCAGGAGAGCAGTGTCGGGCGCTTGTCTCTACTTGACCGCAACCACACCACACACGCATGTCCGACAACAAAGCCGAGGGCCGGCGGCAGGCCGAGCTCGTCAAGCAGCGTTCGCAGATGCGCGAGGACTTTGAGCGGCAGAAGCAGACGCTGATCGCGGAGACGGAGAAGGCGCGGCCGTCGACGCAGCGCTTCGTGGGCGAGGCCGACTCGATGGAGGAGACGCTCAAAAAGTCCACTGTCGGCCTCATGCAGCTCGACGACTTCCAGCAGGCCCGCAAAGAGATCGAGGAGCTCAAGGCCCGCGAGGCCGCGCGCACGAGCGAGTTGAAGTACGTGTGCGCTTCCAATCTCCTCGCACGCGCTCTCTTCCTGCCGTCTGCACACGCTTACTGTCTGTAGGGCATACTTAGGGAGGACCAGAAGCGGGTGAAGAAGCGCAAAAAGGCCGCCAAGGCCAAGCTCTCCTTCGCGCTCGACGATGACGAGGACGCGGGTGCGGAGCACAGCGACACCCCGCCGGCCGCCAAGGCCGACGACGACGACGAGGACCAGCCGTCGAAGCGGTCCAAGTTCGGGAAGAACCCGCACGTCGACACATCCTTCCTGCCGGACCGCGACCGGGAGGAGGACGACCGGAAGGAGCGCGAGCGCCTCCGCCAGGAGTGGCTCAAGCGCCAGGAGGACATGAAGAAGGAGGAGATCGAGATCGTGTACTCGTTCTGGGACGGCAGCGGCCACCGCAAGAGCGTCACGGTGAGCCGCACAGCACGTCCTCGAGCTGTCTCTGACCGGCAGGTTACATGGCATGCTTTCGTACTCCGCCCGCCCGTCCGCTAGTGCAAGAAGGGCGACGAGATCGGCACGTTCCTCGAAAAAGCCCGGCAGCAGTTCCCCGAGCTCCGGAACGTGAGTGTCGACAACATGATGTACATCAAGGAGGACCTCATCATCCCACACGTCGGTCTTCCCCTGTGCCCTCTCTCCGTGACCACGTGCTCAAATTAATGCTCGCAGCACCACACGTTCTACGACTTTATCATCAACAAGGCCCGCGGCAAGTCCGGCCCGCTCTTCAACTTTGACGTGCACGACGACGTCCGGCTGCTCGCGGACGCGACGGTTGAAAAGGACGAGTCGCACGCCGGCAAGGTCGTCACCCGGAGCTACTATGCCCGGAACAAGCACATCTTCCCCGCTTCTCGCTGGGAGGTATGTCGACCCGTCTTACATGTGTTCTATGGGTCTGTGCTGATGGGGTGCTGCAGGTGTATGATCCGGAGAAGAGCTACGGCAAGTACACAATCTCTTGAGTGGTCATCTTGCTTGTTGTGGTCTTTATCTTGTCAGAAATTCATGTCGTTATCCTGTTTATCAGTAGGCCGACTGGACAACATATCGCAAGGGGCGGCGTGGACCATGGTTGCGCAGATGGCGTTGAGGTTTTGTGGCTGCGGAGCGCTGTGATGCATTCATGAAACTCGGGTGTTTGGTCGAGCTGTTCGGCAGGATCGTCGGTGCAGTGCCTGTGCGCTGGATAGTGCGTGGACACGAGAGGCAACTACAGCGATGGGACGCTTAACTTGCATGCAGATAGCGGTAGCTTTCGTACATTATCCTATCGCTAATATATAAGTGCTCTTGAGCCATCTCGATCGACGCTTGTGCGTAGTCTATCGGGCATTGGTCAAGTAACAAAGACACAAAATCGCGTCTCACAATCGCCCCATCGTGAAAGTTCAGGTTCAGCGAGGTGACAAACGGTAGACAGCGCACTATAGCTCTAGAGCGGGTTGTGCTTGAAATTGCTCTCGTGTAAATGAGCACGTGCTCTCACCAAGGCAGTACTGCGAGGGCAAACGCCGAACAGCCACGTAGCCCTTGCTCTTGACCACGACCACGACCACGGCCTCACCAGCGTTTGTATACAAGGACACTTGATCACCATGAGTTGGGTGTCCACCATCGATGAAATCGACGAGCGCATCCGTGTGCTCGAGGCCGAACTGCTCCGTCTCAAGAGCGAGCGAAACGCACTTATCCCGATCTGCCGCATTCCCCCCGAGATCTTCGTCGAGATTCTTCAGTTCGTCCAATACAAGACCGTGTTTCTTGCCCACCTCCGGTGTTTCCATCATGACTGTTCTTGGACTCGCGCAATCCTCGTCTGCAGACACTTTCGCACCATAGCGGTGGCAGCACCCACGTTGTGGTCATCTCTTGACCTCCGCTCCAAGTCTCAGAAATGGATAGACATATGCACAGCACGATCTGCGTCAGCTCCCCTGGCCATACATCTTGAATCTTCCAGCAACGCGGCTGAGCTGGAGCTGTGGAGCAGAGTAGAGTCTGTGTATCTAAATGAGACACCAGAGGGTGACGCCGTACATCTGCTTAATCAGCCCTTTCCGCAGTTAAGATCGCTCCATATAGACTTGCATTCTCATACAGAGCCGATCGGCGTCAGCCCACAGCTACTCGCCAACTCGAGCGCTTCGCTCGTTTATCTGGAACTGCGCGGGCGAGGCATCAGGCTACAGATTGCACCGCCCATGCCATGCCTTCGCCGGCTCGATCTCGACAAAATCAGTTTAGACCCTGCATTTGAAGGGCTCATAATCATGCTGGACCAGACGCCCGCACTGGAGACATTGTTTTGCTACACATTGTTTTTCAGCGACGACGATGCCTGGAAGAACATCACTGAGGTCATCCCCGTATCACACAAAGTCTCGTTGCCCAAGCTTCAATACCTGTACATCAAAGACACACCCGTAGAGGCATCCGCACTACTCCGGATTGTTCCTCTGCCGCGTTCGTCGCTTGTTATCTCGGTCGTGTACCACTCGGTGTTCGCTGACGCAGATATATTGCTCGGTCCAAACACTTTGCCTATTTGCCACGCATGGGTAGATTATGTCCAACAGATGGCACAACGAACCAAGCCTCTATTCAGTCGCATCACTTTCGATCGCAAGAAGTGGCCTTTGACTTTGGGGCTCGTACAGTTCGGGCGCACGAAAGAGGCCGGGGCATTCCGATGGTATCCGGAGGACTCCCACTTCTTTCTGATGAGTTTGACTCCACGAGCGACACATCCCATGCTCAGTGAGATTGGGACACGGTGTCTCGAAGGAGCAGACGATCAGGACGGCATTCCTTACAAGGGTTTGGACGGAGAGTATGGAATCCGATTTCTTCCCGGCTTACACACACTTGTCATCGGGGGTTTCAAAGACAGAGATTACGACCAAACACCCAGGATCGAATCGATCAGAGAGTGGATCTGCGCGCGGGAGGGTACAATTAGAGTGGTTCGTTTCACTTACTGTGCAGACACGTTCCGAGTGTTTGCGGACTCGTGGAGAGACGATGGGGTAGCGCCCAAGATTTTGTGGTTCAGGGATGGCTCAGAGTATAACGATAGCTCAGATGAGGAGTAGGTGGTGCAAGAGAATGGTTACTTGGTTGATAAGAAGTACTTGAACGCACATACTTTGAATCAGATCGTCAAGATATCTAAATAAAAGACATAGAGCTTGACTGTGGTGATGCCAAGAACTGATTCATCAACCGCTCCTCACTTGCTATATCATGTAATCAAGTAACAGAGCGACTAGCACTGACAAGCAAGTGATGAGAAGCTTGTCATGAGGTGGAAGGACCAGAACAGACAATGCTGATCGGGGTGGGTTCGAAGACTTCTGGCCGGGCACTCTTTTATTGTTCATCGAGAGGTTGTATGGAGTAGCAGTCAAAGCCCCGATGACTATTTTTTCGGAATGAACTGGGTAGTGGTCGATCTGGTGTTCCCATACGAGTCCGGCGAGACTAGTATGACCGCTCGCGCAGAATCGAGCTCGACACTGCCAGTCATTTCGAGGCCATTATAGCTCGCCCATATAACGAGAATAGTCGCCAGGTTCTTTAGAAGACGCATACGGGATAGCCTGGTGGAGTGTCCCATTCGAGGACTGTCGACCGCAGCCAAATGCGTTTAATAGCATCCTTCTATTCGGCTTTAGGATTTATAAGACTGGCATATATACGTGGTTTGAAGTGGTCGGGGAGCTGGAGAGCGAAAGGAGGAACGTCTCGTGGAGAGAGGGAAAGCCAAGATGTCGTGTGGCGCACGCACATCTTGCGGTCTCCCTCCTTGTCCACCCGTTCAGCTGCTTTCCTGAGCTCTCAGTCATCATGTCTGGCAACCGCGAAAGCATCTTCCCGACCCGTATGGCGTTGACGAATACCAAATTGCGGCTTAAGGGCGCGCAGACCGGACACTCGCTCCTAGCCAAGAAACGCGATGCACTCACGACCCGCTTCCGTGCGATCCTGCGCAAGGTCGACGAGGTACGTTCCGATCGTGTCTGCCAAATGATGCTCTGATATACTCATGATTGTGTAGGCAAAGCGCAAGATGGGCAAGGTCATGCAGGTTGCATCCTTCTCGCTCGCCGAGGTGACCTACGCCACCGGCGACATTGCGTACCTTGTCCAGGAGCAGGCCAAGTCTGCCACGTTCCGCGTCAAGGCACGACAGGACAACGTATCTGGAGTTATTCTTCCTGCATTCGAGGTGGATCGGGTACAGGGCAATGGTACGTCGCACTGCCTTTCTTGTTCCCCCCTAACACACTAACATGGCACGGACACTCATAGACTTCAACCTCACCGGCCTCGGTCGCGGTGGTCAGAAGGTCATAAAAGCTCGGGAGGTCTACGCCAAGGCTGTGGAGACACTCGTTGAGCTTGCGTCGCTACAAGCTGCGTTCATGATCCTCGACGACGTCATCCGAGCGACCAACCGCCGTGTGAATGCAATCGAGCACGTCGTTATCCCACGTCTGGAGAACACAATCAACTACGTGGTCAGCGAGCTCGACGAGATGGATCGTGAGGAGTTCTTCCGGTATGCTAAACTCCCTCTCATCACCTTGTGCACCGACATTGACACCTCTCCCAGCCTGAAGAAGGTACAGGGCAAGAAGAAGCGTGACGCGCACGCGGCAGACGAAGTCAAGGCCTTACAGGACACGGAGATGGCTGATGTCCAGTCCAAGGATGATGAAGTTACCGCAAACACGGACTTGCTCAACGACAAAGACGAGGACGTCATTTTCTGACCTGTACTGCGTCGCATACTTTGCCTTGTCCCAGATACCCTCGCACAATCACACGGAGAACCACCGCGTCGTCTTTTCGTAGTGCTGCAATTCGAGACGATGCATGGTGACATAGCTACATGATGCATGGAAGACGACAACCCAGGAGAAATGAATCGAGTGATCACTAGACAATAATTGAGTGTGCAATCTCCAAGCCAGACAAAGCGTCACGTACGTCCACAACGATCTCCTCGGTCGTCTTCTTGGTGTCCTTGCGCTCGAGGATCGCGCGGCTAGGGAAAGGGCATGTGTCAGAGGGCGGATAGGCGCGGTGCCCAGTATGACGCACCGGTCCTTGTCGAGCTTCAAGGTGGTGATGACGACGTTGCTGGGGTGGATGCCGATCGGGGCAGACGCGCCGTTCGACTTGTCGCGTGCGACACGGTCGACATGGATCACCCACTTCTTGCGGTAGACCTGGGTGACCTTGCCCTCCCGGCCCTTGTACTTGCCGCGAACAATCCGGACCTCGTCATCCTTGCGGATAGGGATCGAACGGACCTGGATGCACGTTAGATTTGGGACATAACTCCAGACGATGAACGTGCGCACGTTGTGCTTGCCCCGGAGCTCCTTCGACAGCGAGGAGGACATAATTTTGCGGCGGATCGACGACGGCGCCGAGTAGTGCGCCTTGTGCGACTTGCGCCGGGAGGATGCGATGACTAGCACGGAATTAGCTCACTGTTGCAAGGGGGGTGCACGCAAGCCAGAGGTTGAGCCCAAGTTCATCCTAAGCGCCATCGAGCCATCCATCAAAGTTGCTGGGTCTCGCGAGCCAGAAAATTCGCAGGATCATTCCATTCTCTCATAGCTCGTAGCTCCGTGGATTGGTACGGCAAGAATACTAACGGGAGGTGCCCATTGCGGATATCTTGAGGAGGAGGTCGAGGAGGAGGAAGTCGGGCGCTAATTGGAAGCGCGCCCCGGGTCCGGCGAGTGGACTTTGACATCTGAGACGCGACCCTCTCTTCCTCTTCCTCTTCCCAAGTCACCATTTGCACGAGGACACCGGTGTGGTATCGTTCTTGCGCTAGCATGTGCGATATGAGGACTGCGAGTCAAAGGAGAACTCAATGTCAAGACTCGAGAGGTGTCTGTTACTCCTGCGAGTCATGCTGCATGCACTCGAGTTGGAGTCAGGGTTCAGCTGTTGTTCTGGCCGAGTCGGGCGCATGACGCTGTCGCATGCATTAAGAGGAGCTACGAACCGAATCGAGGCGCCGCGCCAGATCTCGTACAACGCGTGTCCACGAAGTTGCCCTAAACGAAACGCGATCACGGTGCCGCCTCCTCGTGTCTGCTCAGCCTCTTCTCACTTTGCATCCATCCCTTCGCTCACCAAGACACGACTGGTGAAATCCACTGGTCACCACGTAGACTACATCATTCCACTCTGAGCTCAGAATCCGAAGACATATCCCGCCATGTCCTTATCCGCCTCTCGGACGCTGTTCAGAGTCGGTGACGTCGTTGTGACTCCAGCTGTTAAGGATAGCGAAGATGATGACGAGGACGAAGAGACGGTCTCCGCTGAAGAGCTGGATGGCTTTTCCGCCTCTGTGCGAGCAAAAGAAGCATGGTACATGAAAGTATTCCAGCAGAGAGGCCTGTTGGAGAAGTGGGTGAAGGACGCAGGGCTACCGGACGACCCCCTGGTTGACGGCCTCGTGCGGTATGTACTCTGCTCCTGCTGGTTTGATAATTGATGTATGACGAAGATCCTGCCAGAGACCTCACATCAGAGGCCCGCTGTATCTGTCTCTTCGATCACACTGTGCGGCTCATGTCCCCTAACCTCCCGGATCGCCCTGTAGACTGGGCAGCCATTCAGGCAGCAGTACACAGTTCGAATGTCTACCTGCGAGCTTCGGAACTCGGCATCACTACACCAGAACTATATGAAGACGTGGGCGCGTATTATGCGGATGATGTGGTGCCGAAGGTATTGCATCAAGAGGTCCGTTGCTACAAGCCATAACCACTCAACTAGACTGATTTATCTACAGTTGATCCGAGAGCTCGACAATCTGGCAGCCATGGAGCCCAAGGACTTTCACCCTGGCTCTGGGGGCAAGGTTCAAGACCTTATCCATCCGTCCTTATGTTCGTGGATTGCATCATGAAAATATCGCTTTCATCTAAACGTTGAAGCAGACGCTTATCTGGTCGACTCTACACCTCTATCCAACTCAGCTCACCAACCTCCGACTGTGAATGGCACCTTCACGACACGCATGGAGGAGAAACACGAATATCAATCAGAGGAGGCTATCATGACGTCCAAACTCGCCTGGATTCCTACCACATTTGCTGTGTCCGAGGATGGATGTCATGTTTCGATCGAAGGATACATCAACGGTCTTGGAAAACGTGAGGAATATCCAGTCTTGTTCAGTCTCCTCGAGCAAACCTTCAAGGTCATCATGCCCATCTTGGAGCGCTCGACTCATTTCGACACAGTCGATGTGGGAGTATGTGAGCCTGGCAAGTGATATTTCGCCAACATCATAGAGTGTTCAATACTGAGCATGTCTTAGATGCAGACAGCAGGTTTGAGGAACGCCGTCAGCTCATGCATAGCTCACATGGGAGCATCAGCGACTGGAAGTCACTTCTCGAGCGACACAGAAAAGAGAGAGAGGAAGAACAAGAACAAGCAGCCCGACACCAACGAGAGCGGCTGGAGAATAGGGTTATCGAGAAGGTACAATACCAAGGCGGTCACCACGCCAACGATAATCCTCCTATGACACGATGGGCTGGACAAAAGCTCAAGGTTGTAGTCAAGGCTGCCAATTACATCCTCCAGCCCGGTCAAGAATATGGCGGAACCTGGCACATCGAAGGAATGCCTCACGAGCGTATCGTGGCCTCAGCCATCTACTACTATGAGCGGGACAGTACAATTGTGGATGCCGGTCTATATCTTCGCCGAAAACGTGACGGAGCGGCCGACTGGCCGACTGATGAGGGGTCTCACCGCCAGGTACGTGCTGCTACCATTCTTCTGGAGACCGATTCAGCTGACGCCAAATTTCATCGTCATAGGACTTTTCTGGGTCTGTCTCTCGCATTCCGAAAGGACAAGATGGTCATTCTATTGAAGATGACGAACGCTTCGAGCACGACGACGACTCGGATTCGTACTACCTAACTGCAGTTCCAAGCGACTATGGGAGCGACGCGGACTTAGGCTTCCTACCGGCGTACTTGAACGTCGGAATCCTTCCGACCACAGATGTAGACGGCAATCACGGTACGGGTAGGATTGTCACATTCCCAAATTGGGTTCAGCATTGTGTGGTCAGTGTGTTCAATGACCCAACTGCGTCACGCTCCGCAACAAGGAAGATTGTAAGACTGTCTCTAAGGCATCGGTATCTTCACGTCTGACCGTCTGCTTTGGTAGCTCTGCTTCTTCTTGGTCGACGATGGGGACGTTGATGATGCCGAAGATGGCGACGTGCTGGATTACCCTGGTTTTTCTTACCTCGGAATGGCGGATATGAAGGTACTGACGACGAGCGACGTACCGCAGCAGGCTCGGGCATGCAATATCCCTACACTTGCCATTCTGCTTCCGGTCGCTTGCCGTGAAGTCACATATGGGCGTTGCACACTACCCCCTGAACTCGTCGAGATCATTCTCTTGCACGTACAAGCAAACGAGGGCATGGCGTTTGGGCTCAGCCGGGAGGCAGCCGAGATACGGAGACGAGCGCTCATGGCGGATCGAAAGGTGCAGACTCAGGACATCAACGGGGTGAGTGCAATCAGCAGCCGCTGGTCCAGGTGTTCTGATGATTCACCCGCCAGCTGTGGGAGACGGACTACTCTCTCTGCGAGCACTGACATGGCACGCTGCGATGCATGGCGTGTATGGTTTTGCGAATTGATGAAACGTTCTCGAACGTGGCGCGAGGGCTCCGTTTGAACTCTCGGAAGTAGAACAGACAGCTGACGTATTCTCATACAAATACATTCCAAAGAAGATGGATGGGTTCTGGTGCACATGAAGACACATGTTCAACAGAAGCGATCACTAACGTCGTGCATCAGTAATTGAGACTACGAATATGCGATCACACCCACCTCTTTAGCTTAGCACGTCGATCGAGCAGAGCTTCAGCCAACCGACCTTCCTTCTTGGCTTTCTTGAGCTGGGAAAGGGTCAGACATAGTCTGTTCACAGCTGCAAGCCACTAACCTCTAAGCTTCCCTTGCCGGAGGTGATGGATCGACCTGCGCCCCACGCTTGGTAAGTGCGACTGATAAACGAGCATGGTGAGTATGATGAGCGTAAGAAGACAGGTGATGATTCACTTTGACGCAGCCTCGTCCATCTCGGGCTCGATGATATGAGCCTCCATCTTTTTCTTCTTCTCCTCATGATGAGCCTCCAACTTGTACTTGTTCTGAATCTTGACCCAAAAGCGTTCACCAAAACCGATATCGTCGCTATCAGCACGCAAGGAGAGCTTTCCGCCGGCAACTTCATCGACAGCCAGATATTTCTCGTAGACGTTCATGAAGGCCACCTGTGACGCTAAGCCTCAACGGTGGTCACCCATGGTTTAAGATACAGACGCACCATACCATCAGGCAGGACGACAGGGGTCCACTCCTCCTGTGGACCTCTTGCGTCACTGTCGGCCGAGACAATGCCGTGCTTGTCGCTTGACAAGAACTTGCCCTCACCTGTGCCAGTCCGTCTGCAATAGAGATCAGCGGGTGAGAGGTGGATTTTAGGGGAAAGCGCACAAATTGATGGTAGGCGAGCCTGCTACTCGCGTAGTGACCCAGACTTGTGATACGTCTGTGGGAACACGGTCCACCAGTGGTGCCTCGGAGTCACCACCATCCTTGTCGAGCGCTATGAGCGCAACGCGGCCTCGAGTAGCATCGTAGGTCACACAGATGGGAGATGGTTCAGAGGAGTGGAAGAGGAATGTCGGCCCTCGGATGTCGGTAGGGTTCTCGGGCTGGACCCAAGTATCAGGAGCCTGCTCGTCCTCGTCGCGTCGCTTGCGCGAAGAACTACCAGAGTCGTCTCCTTCCTCACGCTTGCGCTTTTTCTTGGTCTTGTCGCCTTTGAACTTGAGTTTACTAGATCGAGCAGTTGCCTCGTCAGGCATGATGAAGAGGAGCACCAGGTAGCAGTGGGGCGTCTATTTCGAACACGGTCACGCCAAATGTGAAGTCATTCTGTTTCGCGCATTGCCAGCTTGACTTTCGATTGTACTGCGACTTGAACTCCTCATACGATCACTGCGCAGTACACCTCTCCAACCCTCTTGTGAATCGCGCGCAAGAAACTTGGAGCTCAGGTGGCTCTTCCTGTGAAGGCACCGACGGCGTCCAACACATGCCCCCGGCATCAACGGATTCCAAGAACACAGTACGCAGGCGACTTGCGCACCCCGAACGCTGGTTCAGCTGACGCAAGCTCCAATTGAAGGGTCATGCATGGCATACTGTCGTAGCTGGTGCGACTGCTGGCCTGACGTCCCGGTATGTCGAGCCTCAAGTAACGATGTACTTCGACTGAAGACCGGGCTTTCAGATTTGTCATAGCTCCTCTGGACGTGGTTAAGATCCGGCAACAACTGCAAGTTCATCACTGGCGAGAGGCTCATACAGTGTCTGGCCCCACATATCATGGCATCTTGTCCACCATGAGGACTATCGCCCGAGATGAGGGAGTGACTGCCCTGTGGAAAGGGAACGTCCCGGCGGAGCTACTCTATGTTGCGTACGGTGCTTCCCAGTTTTACGTCTATAAGAACACGCAAGACCTTCTCGAACGAAGCACATCACTTCCACACACTTCTCATGCATTCATCTCCGGAGCATGCGCAGGAGTTGTGGCCACTACTGCGACATATCCATTGGACAGTCTCCGAACTCGCTTTGCAGCACAAGGGCGTGACAGGGTCTATAAGTCCCTCTTTCAAGCAATTGGGAGCATACATCGACACGAAGGCACCGCAGGGCTGTTCCGGGGCGTCTCCACAGCTCTGATACAGATTGTACCCAACCTGGCCATATTCTTTGGCACGTACGAGCCACTGCGCAAGCTGTATCGCGAAACCATCCCTTCTGGAAGGCTATCCGACTGGGGGTCTCCAATCGCGGGCGGCGCTGCCGGTGTTATAGCAAAGACGGCTGTGTTTCCTCTTGATCTTTTGCGGAAGCGGCTACAGGTGCAAGGCGTCACGCGGTCAATGTATGTCCACAAAAACATACCCGTATACCCCAACGCGTGGTCGGCGTTGCGAAACATCATCCGGGCAGAGGGTGCCCATGCATTGTGGAAAGGTTTGACTGTCTCCCTAGTCAAAGCCGCACCAAACTCGGCTATCACCATGTTCGTGTACGAGCATATTATGTCATTTCTCTCTCATCGCTAGCATACTTTGTCGGTTTCACTATAGTGCTTCTCTTAAGTAATAGTAATAGTAATGGTGATGATGTATCGGTATTGTCTCCTGGCATGGGATATGGACACGACGGTCATGTGATCGCGCATCTCTTGTCCCGAGTCTACTATTCACACATCTCAATACTTGCACATGAGCTCGCCAGAGGATCTGATTGTTGTAGATGATGCGGGAGACCATTATGGAAACTTTGGTAGCAGCAGTCGCTCGCAAATAATGCCCACAAGCACCTCCGGGATGACGACTCGGCGACGTTCAAGTGCTGCAACTTCTGCCGTTATAGGCGGCGCCGAGAGGACTACACGCTCTGCAGCTCAGCGACTGAAGGGTCCCGGTCAACCCAAGCTAAAGCTGAAGCTCGGTGACAAGTCTGGAGCTCAGGTGGCAGGAATGTCCTTCTTGGGGGCTTATGACCGAGAGCTCGATTCAAGTGACGAAGACCTCACCTTTGAGGAGCAATTCATCCTTCGAATGCCTCCTGGAGAGGACTGCGAGCGGCTACGACAAGCTGTAGCGAGCAGGGAGATGCCGAACGACGTGTGGTTCAAATTCAAAGGTGCGTCCAGACGTATCCCGACATAGCTGTCCTCACGCTCACTTGATGCGAGCAGATTCACGAAGAGCTGCATTTCACGTTGGGAACTCCACATATTCCTCTAAATTGGTCGATCTCCCCTGCATCATTGAATCCCAGAAGACTCTGGACAACAAGCAGATGTTCAAAGTCGCCGACATCTGCCAGGTTATACTCATGCACACTGTGGTTTCATCTGACTCACCTCAACCGTCTCCGTAGATGCTGGTCGTACAAGACAAGATTGAGAACGAACAAACTCTCACTACTAGCAAGACGTTCAACGTCGACGAGTTCATTTGGCCGCATGGTATCACTCCCCCTCTCCATTATGCTCGTAAACGCAGATTTCGCAAGAGGGCAAACAAACGGGTAAGTGAGCTATGAATCAGCAAACCCCTCGCTTCATATGTCTACAGACCATCGAGAGCATTGAGCAAGAGGTGGAGCGACTTCTCGAAGCTGACGCCCTAGCTGACACGGTCAAATACGGTAAGCGATGCCCGTGTTATCTCACCTGTATCATGTCTTGAAGCCTTTTCTTTCAGTTGTGCTAGAGAATGTCAATCCAGATCTCTCGGACTCGGAGTTTCTCGAACGTGAAGATGAAGGTTTCGACGCTCCCACTCCCGGTCCTATGGGCTCAGAAGCTGGAGACGCTCCTACACCTGCTGGAGATATAGGAGACGAAGATGAAGAGGAAGAGGAAGAGGACGAAGATGGCGACATTGACGAGGAACTCGCCGCAGAGCTCGACCTGGCTCTGGGAGACGACGAGGGCGAAGAGGAGGACGAAGAAGAAGACGAAAGTGAGGAGGAGGAGGATGACGATGAAGACGAGGAAGGTGGCCAGGCCAGAAAGCTACTAAACGAGGAGATTCGCGACCTTCAGGCAGCAGTCGCCAAGAAGGACCGCGAGATCGCCAGCTCCTTCAATCCGCTGATTCGGGCATGTCATCCATTTGTCCAGATGCTGTAACTGGCTAACATTTTCTGTATAGAAACGTTTCGAGGACGCTTTGAAGAAGCTGAAGGCCGACCTCGACATGAAGATGGAGCAGTTGGAGGTCATGAAGGAGCAGCAGCGACTACAAGCAGAGGGCGGTGCTCGAGATGGCGACACTGAGGGAGAGGGAGCAGATTCAGAGGGAGCAGACGGTTTGTTCGGCTCGGATGATGCGATGGATGTTAACTAGTGTGCATTCACAATCTTCATTACACGTATGGTATCAACACAGCTTGCAGAACAAGAGGAAGGTATACAACCAGAGCAAATGGAGCAAACCAGTTACCGAACCAATTCCAGTCGCGTACAGCACCCACAAACGTGTTCACCGAGAGAAACCACGAGCATGTAAAACCAACAATGACGGTCGTCAACACTAGCCTTTGCAAAGTGCTGGCGGGTTTGCCCAAAAATGTGAGTGCAATGCCTAGATGTGATGCTAATGTGGCGGCCAGTGAGAAGTTGAGAAGTGAGGTGGTTGTGATGACAGTAGATGCGAGGCAAAGGTTGAATGCCTTCAGAAGACTGGATATCTGACGGCTTTTTGTAGGTTTGAAAGGAGGGAACCAGATGGGCAACGCAAACACGACACCTAGCAGAATTGACGAAGTCTGGATGGTGATGAGCCCCGAGCCGCAGTACTACGAGGTGGCACGTACAATATAGTTGACGTAACCTAGACACGCAAACATCGCTACACCAGCAGCGTGCGTGGCGGCGATAAGCATTACCGTCGGCAAAATAGGGCGACTGCGCCTCGACCATTGCGCGTTCGTCTGTTCCCAGCCGGCATTCACATATTCGGAGAGACCACCAATCATCAAAGAGACGCTGACAAGTATCACACTTGGGAGATAGCTTCCAATCTTCATGAACGTGCCGGGTCCTGTGAGGATGTAGAAGAAGAATGAGGCATGAAGCTGCTCCAACAGATTGTTTGCTGTCCGAAGAGTAGACTCCAGAATGCTGAGCATTTTGTCAGCGGGAGCTCATCATGACACGTGGTCTGAGTGGTTTACTCACCGTCCTAACGCATGGAAGCCGTGGGGTCCAGACGCCGGGACTGCAAACAGGGTGATAGCATCGATCCTGTACCTGTAAAGAGTCAACAAAAACGGACGTAATCGCATGGCATATCACTTACTGATGGAACAGGCCGTGCGCCCCGCTCGACTTGCCGTATGTCTGGTATCCCATGTGACGGTCTATGTAATCGGACGTTTTGAAGGACTCTGCCAAGTCGTCACGCTTTCGAAGAGGCTCAATCGCCAGTTGCCACAAGGAGGGATTGAGACTCTTCGATCGGTAGTTTGTTTCGTTGTATAGGACAACAGGTACGCCGAGTACATGTGCTATGACTTGAACTGAGTTAAAGAGGTCCTGGTTTGGCAAACGTCCGTTTAGGCCCTCTATAGCAAGGTCAATAGTGTTATAAACATAAAGGCAGTCTGACGCACCATGGTAGACACCCAAGTGGGAGAACGAATGCCCAGAATAGTCTATGTTCAGAGCAGTCCAGATGACGCCAGGTGACAACTCAAGCCTTTCCGCAAACATGTCTGACAATAGTTTAGATAAGATGGTTACGCAGCTGGAGTACCATTACTTTTTTGAGGGGGCGAGTGGTGGTATGCACTCAGCCAAGCATGCATACCCTCCTGGTAGCCGTCGCTAACTACAAAGATGAGATCTTTGGCCCAGTGAGAGTATTCTAGCCCAAGTGTTAGCGCGGTTCCTCGACCTGTGAAAGAGCCTGACGTTTCAAGAACGATGCCATGGATAGTACCGTTGCTACTCCTCGCATATTGGGTGCGCCCATGCCATTATCAATACAGCTGAGCCATGTGGCACTGATAACAATCGCTTCCGATCCTGATGCACGAGGAGATGTCGACACAGCGTACGAGTTCGAGCCACTTTTAACCTACTTGATAGTTAGCTTGTAATTCTAAAAGTGATAGTGTAAGCCTCTCACAGTGCTCCCATCCTTGAAAGCGTATGGTTGGGTATATGATGTGAGTCCAAGTTTCCGGAATTCACTGGTGATGAAAGCAGCACGACTATATAAGTCCGTGAGTATCCGATACTGTGACGTTCATTCAGGTCAGCTTACTCCGACCCATTCGCACCGTTCGAGTGCATCCGCTCCAACTGAGCAAGGTATTTGTCTGCTCGTTGTACGTCCACCCAGGTCCAGTAAGTATTTACCTGTTACTGGCTAAGTGCAAGTAGGAGAAGAGTAAGCGTGATTACCATCGAGGGCTGTAGCGCGTTCTCATCAATGTATGTTCGTTGACTGAAGTCTGACACGAAGGGAAGCGCTGCCATCCATAGGTATCCAACGACCAGTAACAACAGCCTATGCCACAGTTGAAATCTCCAGCACTTTATGGCAGAACAGCCTTACCTTATCCGGAAGATATGCCGCCCGAGTTTCGCTGTTACTTGTCGACGTCGTAGGGCGCGATCGACATCTGTGCCGCCTCTCAAGAGACGGGCGACGTTCATTCTGATGCGGGGACCTTAGGACTGCGTTCACAGCAATATCTGACGCGGTTCACGTAGACAGAAGACTTAGTAGTTGAGGCAGCTTAGGGACATGAAGCTAAGGACGAAAGAGCACACTTCTGCGCAGCACACGCGATCGCATGACCTGGACGCGTCGCGCGCTTGTCCGCCCTCCTCCATCTAGGTCTTCGACCGCACTTCAGTGCTCTATATCTCTCTCGCATCTGTATCAACTACCACTACGACCGTGGAAGAGACACCTTATTAGCCTCTGTGATGCCACCCAAGCGTAGAACTCGAGCTGGCAATGCGGACAACGCTCGGCAACTCAAGCGCACCAAGGTTGACACAGCTGAATACTCCGCCTGGGGATGGGTAGGCACGGAGGCTCATGATTTGAGCCAAATAACACGGCAACACGTCTTGGCTGCCTCTGGCCTGGCTCCAATCTCTCACAACGCCTTCCATCCCACTCTCTACTCTGGAGATCGGAACGGTGCGCCCGGCCAACTGGATGCTATAGTCGTTGAAGACGTCTTGTGCGACAAGAAGACATGCAAGAAGAACCCCTTCTGCACCTCATTTTTAGGCCAAGATAAATGGGATAACCATGGTATGTCGAGCGGAACTCATGCATGCATCTGAAGTGTGTTAATGTGTGTTCAGCTACTGCAAAGAAGGAATTCCTCAAGTATCGTGAGCTTGGAGATGACCCGAGAGATGGGTTGCGAGACTCCTATATGCCTGTTGGCTTGGAGGCACGTCCTACTGTGAGTACAGGTGATGTTGAACCGTGTCTAATGAGAGCCCAGAACCTTGGGGCCACCTGCTATGCCAATGCTTTTCTACAAGTTGCACTGCACCCTTTTTATATACCACTCGAGTGCTAAGCTGAAGCAGGTTTGGTTCCGGAACACTCACTTCCGACGTGGGGTATACCAGTGCCAGCCTCTTCCCGCTTCAAGCCATGTGTTTTCTGTAAGCCGAAGGCATACTACTGTTTGCTCCCTTCGTGATTCTGTTACAGGAGTCGCCCATTTCTCACCTTCAAGTCACGTTCGCTGCCCTGGAACTGTCCAAGAGCCGCACGTTCAATCCTCTGAAGCTCGTGGAGAGCCTCAGACTTCGAGCTTCAGAGCAACAAGACGCTCAGGAGTAGATCTGACGTCTTGAGATGTGAAACGTTGTAGTTGATATTGTTTCCAGGTTCTCCAAGTTGTTCTTGACGCACCTCGAGAGCGAGTTTGCGCGGCAGGCCAATCCTGACCTGAGGTCCCTCATATCTCGTCAGGTAGGTGACCTCCTTGCGGAGTACGTCGTATATCCTAAAATCTGGTCATCAGTTCGAGGGAAAGCAGACATATGTCACTGTGTGCCATGGCTGTCAGCGGCGGTCCGCTCGAGAAACTAGTTTCCTCGAGCTCGAGCTCAGCCTGGAGGTAGACTATAAGGCTTTCCACAAGAATTCCCGTCTTATGTCTTACTGCAGCCTGATACCTCACTCGAGGAACGAATATCTTCTGTGGTAGCGTCGGAGGTCCTCGACGGGGATAATCAGTAAGTGCAGCAAATATCGTTCTTCTGTTCGTTGACTCACAGTATTTGGAGGTATCTTTGCGGTAGCTGTGAATCATTGAATGACGCCACGCGCTCCATGGAGCTGACGGTACTCCCTCCGGTTCTACACATCAGCCTCCTGCGTTTTGTCTTCGACCCTTCGACCCTCGAGCGGAAGAAGTGCAAGCACAAGGTCTCCTTCCCGGAATTGATCGACATGGCAACGTTTGTTGGACAACCTGGAACTTCATCTCAAGATACACCCAAGCAGATGTATCGATTGAACGCCGTCCTCTTGCACAAGGGAGCCAGCGCCTACCATGGCCACTACGAGACTGAGATTGATGTCGGGTACGATGTCAGCTAAACCCATCAAGTTTGCTGGCTGATCGTCTGGATCCAGAAAATCTGAATGGTTCTCGTTCAACGACGAGACGGTCACGAATATCAAGAATCCATTCGGCCCCAAGAAGAAGGACGATGAGAAGAACACGCCGTAAGTAACCTCCAACACAATATCCCCTAGTGATTGACTGACATTGAATTCAGTAAGCGTATGCAATCCAAGGACGCGTATATGCTTGTCTACTCTCGAGTGTCAGACTCCGACCGTGCGTTAGGCGCAAGCGACAGCGCTATGGATACAGGGCCTCCTGCTACCGCCGCAGCGGAGGTTATTCGGCTCAACAATGCTATCGAGGAAGCAGCCAAGACATACCAAGAAAAGTTGTTCGGTTTCTTGCCAGTCCTGTTCTGCGGCTGATATCAGCAGGGAACAGAATGTTTTGAGCAAACTCGATGACACTCGAAACATGGTTATTGGTGCATATCGCTCTTGGTTGCCATCTCCTACTTCTTCTGAGGTTTGTGATAGGTCTTGTCTTGCCCGCAATTGTACCTCACCATCTCGCAGAATCTCGTCGTCGTCAGTCGTCAAGCCCTCGAAGGTCTGATATCTCGCCCCTTCAATACTGCTGGTGAAGACACTCGCAAGTCATCATCCACCGCATGTAGTTCTATACTGATGATATTGGTTGCAAATAGATGAGACGCCATTCATCCTTTCCAACAAAGACATTACATGTCAACACGGCAAACTTGATCCTCGAAAATCATCCGACATGAAGTGCATTCAGAATGTACTACTCGATGACCTTCTGTTGTATACATATACTAAAGGCGCTTCCAGTTCTCTCTTCCTGAGAAGTACAGGTTCGTCCCACCACCGCTGACATTCGATGATGTCTGTGAGGATTGTGTGCGACATGAATTTGTTGGTCTGTCCAAAAATGCCCTGTTTCTTGCCTCCAGTCCAGTTGATCGGACGAAACTCACAGAAAGGCTCTACTCACAGCAGCATCCGCTACACATCAAACAACTGGACGAGGCATGCGAAGAGGAAGTTGTAGATGTGGATGCGGGATGCTGGGTATCCAAGGCGTGGCTGAAAGGTACATTCTCCCTCATGATGTGGAGCAAGGCGTTCGGTCTGATTCCTTCATAAGACTGGAGGCTCCAGAAACCCAAGATGCACACTGCAGGGCAGGGTGATGCGCCTCCCGACCATCCTGACTTCATAGAAGACGTGATGTGCGAGCACGAAGGCTTGGCTTTTGACTCAAGTCGTCGACAGCATATCCCTGCCGAGGTAGGCATGCTGCATGCGCAGAACATCCGCCAGCTTACCACTCTACAAACAGGCGATGCAACTTATTCAGGACCTATTTCCGACGTGGTCACCAGTCAACTTGGAAGATTCATGCTCGGTCTGTGAAGCGTCTGCTCACGAAGCTCAGGGAAAGCTCCAGGTGGAGCGAGGTCAAGCAGCCTTGGAGAAGGTGATACAATCGAAATGTTCTGGTGTGTTCTTGCAGCTAAACGAACTCAAAAGTCTCAACTCAAGCACGTCGTTGACCAAGCTCTGGAGGACACCACGACTTTCCTAAAAGATGTGGACTACGCTGTTTTGCTCAGTGACTTTGCACGACAATGGAAGAAGTGGTCTGTTCGGCCAGCCTTCACGGAGCGCCCTCAACGAGCAGACATGTCGGTTCTGCTGTGCGAACACCAGAAGCTGACTATCGACCTCAACGTGCCCACTGACTGGACTGATACATTCGTAGTCGTCAAAGCTCATGACTGGCAGAGGATCTCCGAATAGTCCGTCTATCTTTCTTTAGCAATGCAATCGCTGTAACTGACACTATACAGCTACTCATTGACTCAACTCATACCGGCAAAGATGGTGGCGAGCACAGATGAGTCCAGCCCACACTGGGTGACAGACCCATCTGTGTGTCATGAGTGCCGTGTACGACGGTTTGTGGAGTTCAGCCGATCTAATCTGTGTGTTGCTCAGTGAGGCCACAGCAAATCTTCGTACGACGAGACACAAATCTCAGTCAGGGTCATTCAACCTCCGCCTACTGGTAGCACTTCACTGTTTGGAGTCAGCGAGCCTTCTACTACCAAGCCTCCTGTTGCCCGACTCCGACGGGGGCCGCGAGTCAAGCGCATCACAATCACGCCCTTGACGCAGGTCAAAGATCTCAAACTGCAGGTATGCACACGCCAGTCCTTGATCCACACTCACCTGACGGTATCTGTCGCAGCTGCAGAAGGAGCTGAACGTCAGCATGATCGCCCAGCGCCTGCTCCACCACGGCCAAGAGTTGCTAGACAACAGCGCGACGATGGCGTCTCTGGGTGTACTAATGAACGATGAGTTCGAGGTACATCTGCTCAAGGAGGACGCGAGCCTGCTGGATAAGGACGTCGAAATGGATGGCGGTGAACGCGCCGAGGGGCCAGGCTTTGAGGGCACGCTGCTCAGCTACGCCTATGATCGCCACACGCCATCTAGCAGCGACGAGGGTATGGCCCACTCTACGGGTCTGTCGTGTGGGGCCTGCACGTTCTCCAACGCGCTCGAGGCGGACGTTTGCGAGATGTGTGCTGCGCCGCTCGGCTGACGAGAGTATTCCAAAAAGCCTTCTAGTCAGCATAGTATAATACAGTTGTAACCCCTGCTCAGCATGATCACCACCAAAACCTAAGAACGAGCAACGAAACCGGGGTGCATGGGGACCAAAGGAATAGAGTGGTGCGAAGGCATCACGCCGGTCGGGAACGGCACGGGCGCGGGCGCAGGTGGAGGCATCGGTGCGGCAGCCGCGGCCGAAGCTGACGACGAGTCGAGGAGCGAGCGTGCGGTCATGAGCACCTGGACCTCGTTCGAGAGCGTGCCGGTGATCTCGAGTGCGTGCGCGACGGCGTGCTGCGCCGCGACGCTGACCTCGTTCACCGTCGGTGGCGCACTCGCGGGCTGCCGGCTGCTCGCGGCAACGGCGGCGGAGAAGACCATCTGCTTGGCCTGGTCCGCGAGCGCGACAACGGGTGTCGTCTGCGGGACCGTGCTCGGCGTTTGGCCCGTCACCTCGCCGTACACCTTGGCCGTGAACTGGAGGACGTTCCGCTGAGCGACGAGCTGGTCCATGTCCGGGACCGGCACGCCCGCCGCTGCGGACGCGATGACCGTGTCCTGCGTCTGTTGCGCGACGCGCTCGGCAGCCTGCTCGAGGACTTGCACTACCTGTGCGTCCGTGGAGTTCGGGATATGCTTGGGTGCAAGTCCAGCGGATAGCCGCCTGTGATTCGCATGAGACATAGCAACATCACTGAGCTGCAGCAGACCTACCGAACTGCTGCCGTTGTCTGTGGAACGGTGTTGTCGCTGGAGATCCGCCGAGGGTCGTTCATGTCGCTCAGGGACGACAGGGATGGTCGGCGCATACTTGTTGAAGTCTCCTCCATGCTCGTCAAGGGCGACACGTGGATCTGTACTCTGTGTGACAATGTCTCGTCCTGGCCGTCCTGCGCAAACTGGAGTGGTATAGGTCAGCACACTAGCCTGGCCAGAAGTAAGCCCCACTGACAGTTGCGTTCACAACAACCTCGCAGGTCTCCGCGTCCGGGGAAGGTGTACCGGAGAGGACGTCGTCGGTCCATGAGAGCCACGGAGGGAGCCACGGCGAAGAGTAGTGCACTGGTTGATTCGGACGAGCATTCTGCGGGTCCCAGACGCGTGGCGTCCACGACCACCGTAGGCCAACGTATGCGGCTGGCGGTGGCTGCCCCGCAAGTCGGCGGTGGAACTTTCGGAACGTCCAGCCCCCGTCAATCATCTTCTTCGCGTCGATGCTCCAGATATGATTCCCCTTGCTCTTCGTCTTCTTCCCGTCCTCGTTGTACCGCGAGATGTACTGGTTGTTCCACAAGTAGTGCCGGACCTGTGCCGCGGGTCAGCCGGCTACCGCGGATCGGGGCCCGCGGGAGCATCCACGCACCTTCTTCATCGGCAGAACCTCCTCGGGGTAGCCTTGGCGACAGAGCTGTGCAGGGTGACGTCAGGACGCACGCAGATCCCGCCGCAGATCCCCGCGGCTCACCTCCTCCAGGAACGCGTTCGTGAACGCCTGGATGCGGAACTTGAACGGCCGGAAGTCGAGCGACTCGTCCATCCGCTGCATCTTCTTCGCCATGAGCGTCTGGTGGATGAGCTCGCCCTTCGCGTCCGTCACATCGACTGAGGGAGGTGTACGTCAGCGGACCAGATCTTCCTGAGCAGAGAAGGGAATGTGCGCACGGTCCGAGCACACGCGTTCTAGGAAGCCGAAGAACACACGGTCGACGTCTACCTTGTACTCGGCCGGGATCTCGTTCGCAGGTCCTTCTGCCAGTCGGCTCCGAGAAGGGAGGCGTGAAGGTCCACTGCTTGTCCCTGGCCGCTGCCCATCGTCGCGTCCACGCGGGGGCGAGTGCCCGCCTGATGACGGGCTCTCCTCGCTGTCCTCGTCCGGATAGTAGCTGAAGGGGTTGTCTTCCGGAGTGAGCTGGTACAGCTCCGCCATCGTCGCGCCGATGCTGTCGGTAAATGCGGAAGTCATTGCCGGTGTCGGGCCAGTGTTGTCGGCGAACACGGGCTTGGAGTACACTCCAGTCAGTGACATCGACCGCGCCGTACGTGGCACGCCCGGTGCAATCACCGTGTCCGGCCCCGCCGGCAAGGGCAGGATGGGCGGTGGACCGAAGGACCCGGCGGATGTGAACGGCGTCACGAGGCTCGCGGACGCGGGCCCAGCGAGGCCGTTCATCGTCAAGCCACTGTCGGTCGAGTGTGTGTGTCGGTGCTGGAGAACGGGCGGACGCTCAGACCATGTGTTTCGTCGGGTGAGCACAAAGTCGGGGCCAACAGGTGGAATGTCGAGCTCAAAGTTGGATTGTGCAGCGGCGCCGTTGGATACAAGGCCGTAGTCTGCGACGCTATGTAGTCCAAAGGAAGCGTCTGGGTGCTGCATCTGCGTGGCGGTAGCGGGTGGCGAATACTGCCCAACAGGTGTTGCGAGTGACGAGACAGGTGCAGCGAGGTTGTTTGCGTCAGACAGGGGCTCGAGCTTGATGGCCTTGACGGCACGCTCCTCGGTCACAGAAGACGCACAACGCTTCCGGGCGTTGTCGACCACATCCAAATGCCCGTTCTGGTCTACAGGTGGCTGCAGAGCGGCGGCAAGCGGCATGTAACTGTCCAGGTTCTGCACCTGTGGTGGCGAAACGGGAAGCGAGGGCGGTACCGAAGACGCGACCGAGGTAGGCATCGAGATATCGCCCGGTGCAACGGTGTTGTTAAGCTCCGCGACGGCATCCTCGATCTGGAGTGTGTTGAAGAGCTGCGAAACGATGCCGATCGTGCGCCGGAGCTGGTCGATCTGGGACGACGCAAAGGACGTCTGGCCCTCGGAGCACATGCGCTGGGCAGATTGGGCGGTGTGGGCGATCCTGCGAGAGTGAAATGCCCTGTTAGTCAAAGTCCGGAGATCGATTGCGACGGGCGGTGCTCACGTGCCCAGCATGCTCTGCATGCTCTGCACGGTCGACATGTGCGGGTCGCCCTGCGTGGACGGGGGCAGAGCAAACGAGAAGTTTGTAAAGTCTGAGGGCGTCGCTGGGGTCCCGCTGCTTGACGTATAGGATAGGTCGGGCGCGGGGAGGGGGGACGCGGATGCATCCGACGCTGATCCGTTCATGTAGTTTGAGTTATATGAGGAGAGGTGGGATGGAGCGCCTAGTGTAGGGTACGACGAGGGCGGCGACATGTGTGAGGACGAGAGGGGGGACGGCGCCGACGCCCCCAACGCAGCGACCTGCGAGGGCGAGAACATTCCGTGGGGGAGGTCGGCCATGAAGCCCGGCGCAGGAGCGCGTTCGTGGCCACCATTGTCTGCGCCCACGCCCGAGCTCAGATCGTGCTGGGCGAGGGCCATGCGCAAGTCCGACTGGCTCAGCAGCTCGGACAACGTTGGCTCGTGCGGGTCCGGCGAATGGTAGGATGCGGCCGCGGGAGGGCCAAGGGCGTAGCTCAGCGAGTCCATGGCAGAGACTGGCCGAGCTCGAATGCTCGCAGTGAGAATTTTGGGTGTGGATAGGCAGAGGAGAGAGATTAGACGTTGTGGTGCGTGTGAGAGAGTAGAGGGGCGTGGAGTCCGTGAAGAACCCGGGCACAAGTCACTAAATCCGAATCGGGCTTGGTGAGTGATCAGATCGTCCCGACACACGGATCACACGCTCCGGTGAGAGAGAAAGTAAGAGTAGGAGAAAAGGAGTTGCTCGAGTTCACACCAAGCACTCAAATCAGTCGTGCGCGCTCCCCAAGCTCTCTTCTTATCACGAACGCCTGCCAGCTGTCTTTACAGTACGACTAAATACAACGTTCGACCCATTCCCGACGTGCACCAAGGCGCGCACCTCCACCCGTGCTTTGCATACTACACTTTTTAGTCGTCCTAGCAGCCGTCCTCGCGTAGATTTGCAGGGCGGGATGCGTCATGCGCGGGGGGCCCTGCTCCCGCTCTCCCGCATCATTTCGGGATTCAATAGCGTCGACCGCTTCGGCCCGGCGACCGGGACCGCTCCCTGTCACGCCGCCTGTTCGCCGAAGGCATGAGCTCCACGCACGAGCAGAGCGCAGACGGAATGAAAAAGTCAAACGTACTCGTATCCACCGCGTGGGCGGTCCCGGTCATAGCCACGGTCGCGGTCGTCGCGGCCGCCGCCACGGGGCGGGCCGCCGCTCATCGGTGGCGGCGCAGAAGAAGGAGGAGCGCCCTTGCGGCTATTCCGCTCCTCCTTGAACTTGTCGAGCATGTTCCTCAGCTCGTGATAGCCCAGGTGCATCTACACACCAGAAGCACGTCAGCCGCAGATTTCATAGCGGGCTACGGCGTGACGGACCTTGCCGCCGAAGTGGTCGGCGAGCCGCCGGTCCGAGTCGAGCACGGACAGATAGGCGCCGCAAACCTCGCACACGCGCAGCTTCTGGTTGCCCGACGCGCCCGACGTGTCTGTCAGCTGCTGGAGCTCGCGCTGAAGACGTGCGTGTCAGTGACAGGCACAGGAGGCATAGTGGCAGCAATCTCACCTCCTTGTCGGCCTTTTCCGACTTGAGCGCTTCGATCGCCTGCATCTCGCGCATCGACTCATCCACTTTGCCCTGCTCACCTGTGGGGCAGATGCATTCAGGAACGCAGGCCGGACGACTTACGGAACGCACGTACCGAACTGCTCAATCTTCTCGGTGCCGCCCTGAATGGCAAGCTCGAACTCGGCGATCTCCTTCATCTGCGGGGGGCGTCAGTGACGTGTGCGAAGTGTGCAGCCCCAGCCCTGCGTACCAGGTTCGTCGTCTTCGCGTTCTCCTCGGGCGTCTTCTCGAGCCGCCGATGCGCGGCCCGGATCCGGCGGTCACACTCGTCGACAAACGCGAAGATGTTGCCCTCGTACTCGCGCTGGAAGCGCTCGAAGATCGGGTCCGCCGCATTCGCCTCGCGCGCGGCATTGAACTCGGTCTTGAGACGCTCTGTATGCGACTTGGGGCACGCGCCCAAGTCCATTTTCTATAGGCGCAGACATGTGAGCTGTGGGTGGTGCGCGAGATGGGGGTGGATGCGCACCGTGTTCGTGAAGAGCGTGTGCGGGCACGTTCCACACAGGAAGTTCCGACAGACTTTGTCGTCCTGCCAGTGCAGGTTCGCATTCGCGACGCCCATAGCCTCGGGCCCCATCATTTGCTGCGTGCGCGTAAGTCATACATGCTCGCGCAGAAGATATTATTGCCGTGCCATACCTCGAGCAGCTTGCGCTGCATCTCAGCGAGGCGTCCCATGTTGAGCTATGGTGAACCACTAGTGTGCTTCGGAGCCTGGCAATATCGTGAGCCTGGGGACGTTGTAAGGAAAGAAGCGTGGTCAGGTCACGTGGCCACTTCCTCTCTCATCCTGGTTTGCTCGCCTGGCCTTCATCCTTGCCGTACCATCCTCGTCATGGTCCAGATACACCTCCGGTTGTCTGAAGCTGAGCTTCTGGTATATGGGCTGCCACCTGTCCTTGACACCAACGACGTGGAGCATATCAAGCTTATCATGGAGGCGAATGCGAACTTCGCCAAGTGGAACGGTGCGAGCCCCGTTCTCACCCATATTTCTCTCATCTTACAGGTTGTATACCAGTCCCCGGAGCGCCGAAATGGGATGTCTCCTGGGCAGTTAATGAGGCTGCAGTCGGCGTGACTGCATTCAAAGGTCTTATGGACCACCCTGATCTGAAGACGGGTGAGCGAACTCCTGTATATCTGGTATTCTCCCAGGTTGACAAAGATAGCGCTGCTTGGAAATATAGGACAGCAACAGGTCAGACATGGTAGCACCAACCTTGATTGTCACTCACATCGTGCTAGGCAAATGCAGGGATCCAACAGGTCCTTGAGGAAATGCGGGCTTTTAGAAATGAGGTTACACAAGAGTTTGCAGCCGTCAAAGAAGAGGTTCAGGCTGTGAAAGCAGAGGTTCAGGCTGTGAAAGATGCTCTGTTCCAAGTTGAAACCAGCGCGCTCCGGGTGCGTTCTTCACATTACCTATTTACTTCATGGTCCTCGCGTCAAGAGCCCAGCGTGAGAACTTGAATTGATTCCATGGGAGACCTCTCCAGTACGAGGAAATACCTTGCCACCCGGCACACATTCCAAATGTCCCCCTTGCTGCCATCACCACCGCCGCCCAACTCAAAGCCTTGGACGATCCTGCAGTGAAGCAATACCTAGAGGCGTATAACGTTGATGCAACCACAGCTAGGTCTACACAAGCAGCACGCGCGGAGCGGAAACGTGCACTTGCACGGCATATTGGGTGTGCGTCTGAATCCAACGAGGAATGATGTGGCGTGTACCCTTTCTTGGTAGTCTACTCAGTCTTGTTCATCCTCACCATTGTCCTCGTGAGCGTGTACCAACGTGCCAGGACCCATGCGGTACGCCCGAACGTAGGCGGCATACCCTAGCGTGCTCGTCAGGGCCGCCGCAATCCACACCCAACGCTGGATCGCATAGCTGCGCTCGACCGCCTGCCACTCGGGTAGCTCCGCTAGGGGGTCCGCAGCCTTCTTGCCCCACTTTGGCCACGGAAACAGCGATGTCAGGGCCAAGCTCGGCGCTGGGCTTGCGAGTGGAAGTGAGCCGTCATCGGCGAGGGCGAGCTGCTTGATGTGTTGTGCGTGCTGTATCAATGCCGGATAAGAGTCCGTGAGAAGGGTCTGAAGCAAAGGGTCGGGGTACTGAGGTTCGGTCAATACGAGAACATGCGCGGCGAGCAGCACGTCCGCAAGAGCTGGCCTGGGTTCAAGGGTTCAGAAAACATAGAAGGGACAACTGAGTGTATTCTGACCTGTCGCCGCAATAGAATTTCCCCTGATCAAGGAGCGGGCCGTACACGTTTAGCACCGACTGCGCATGCTCGAAGACCTGTGGACAGAATAAAGACGAACACTCCGTGTGCAGATAGCTCAGCCTACCTTCTGTCGGCTGAACGTCTTCTTGAACTGCTTCGGCGACAACGACGCCTTTGCCTTGACCTGACGCTCCGCGAACGACTTGAGCTCAGCGGCCGGCTCTTCGGTTTCGGGCAGTACCCATAGCCCCGCGGCTTCGAGGCGGGGTTGGTAGCTCTCCCGAACGCGATGGGGCACGTAGTATCGCTGGGGGATCGAGAGTGGCGCGACGAGGGCTGGGTGCATCAGGTGCCGCCAGTTCTCGGGGAGGACGAAGAGCTCATGTGCCTGGTCGAACGCGTCGATGAATAAGCGAGGATGGTGGGAGGGCTGGTATGCACGTACGACGAGCGCTCCGAGCTCGAGCTCGACGTGGGCAGCCCATGCGGTGTTGCGCGCACGCTCGCTCTTGCTCAAGTGGCCGTCGAGGTCCGCATGTGCGCTGAGGCCAGAGCCCGCAATGTACTTGACGATGGCGGCGAGCCCCGATACAGAGCGGTGGTCATGCATGAGGTAAGGCAGCGTCCCTAGGTGATCTCGTCAGAACAGAGAGCGCATGGGCCAACGAGGCACGGACAGACCGCTTGGGGACCTGTCGGGTGTGCTGCATGCCTGTAACGTGAACTGGCCAGGTATGGTCAACTGGAGAGCAATGACAGCTGCTAGGCAGTTCGGGTCGAGTGAGGGCACGTTGCTCGAAGCGGGGGCTGCCCAAATATGCAGCACGAGCGCGGCCATAGCTGGACGGAAGAGAGGGGAAGGTGTGGCGCTCCGACACGCCGACACCGGAACGAGATGACCTCACAGACGGAAGCAAAATGATTCCAGCAATGGATAAGCATAGCTCATACTATACAGCAATATCTACTCAGAAGAGTACCTTGCCACTCGGAAGTGTCTCGCGCACTCTCCGCCGAACGACCTGGCCGAACTTGACGCCATCACGCGCCTCGGCCATATGCATCACCTCGCTCATAGCGCTCCACGCCTCCGAGTCCCAGTCATGCCCGAGCTTTGCCCGCGCGTTCTTGCTCGCTACACGCGCAGTCTGGGCGCTCGGGACGTACTCTACCGCATTGGGCGGCAGCTGGCCGTTCCATTTCGTGCGTATGGCGTGGTAGCGGCCGTGGTGCCACGTCCGGTGGTTCCGGCAGAGCTCGTGCATATTCTTCAGCAGCTGATGTGGCAGCCCGCGCGTGCCTGCCGCGTTGGCGAGGAGGGCGAGGGTGCCGTCCACTGTGCGTGCGCCTCAGCAGCCGCCACACCGTTCATGTAACGGATCGGCACACGCACCTTTCATTTCCCAGTCGGCGAGCCAGAGCCTGAGCTTCGCCGCGTGTGCGGGCTGCGAGCGTACGGGCGTCTTGACCCGGGGCGCCTCCAGCGCGTCGAGTGCCTTGAGCGCACGGGCACCATGCCGGAACGAGTGACCCCAGACCTCGCGCAGATTCCGGTTCGCGCCCGGCTTGTCTAGCACGCTCGCCTTGAGTGTGCGCAGAAACACGCGATACAAGCCGCGAAATGCTGCCGCGGAAGACTGGGAGGAAGAAGCCATGCGGATGACGGGATGATCGACGCGCCGAGCACGGTCACGTGACCCTCCTGCTCTTTGTCTTTGACCTGCTCGCGCTTTGTATGTGCACATGGTGGTCGCGAGGCGTACCCTCGGAAGCGATGGATCGCCGGACACATGGCTGATCCGTGGGTATGCGTCGCTGGGGCCATTGTCCTGAAAGGCACTGGTCCTCGGCGGGCCCGCGATGGGTCCATTGTGTTTCCCTGGCATCACCCACCCCTGCTCGCCACGTTGTGCCGCAAAGTCACAACCGCCATTATCCCAGCTTTGCGGCTTCTTTGATGCCGGTCAAGATGAAATGGGAATGTACCCCTGGGTGCGCGGTCTTTGTGTCGGCAGGGCACTGCGCTCGCGTATATCATCCGCGGCGGGTCCGCGCACACACATCCACCCATTATACGCGCTAGTCATGGCGGCGCCCCCGGTACCGAGCAGGAAAGAGTGGCGGGCATCCCCACTCTCCTTCCCGAGCTCCGCGCGCTCGAGTTTGCACAGCGAGCGAGACGTGACCCCCCACGACTACGAGTTTTCCTTTGACGGCGTCGTTGACGGACACGCGTCTCTCGTCGGCTCCGGTATGTCTAAGCTCCCTCATTTGTCCAAACACGGCTAATATCTACGTGTGTGCGTGTAGGTCCTCGAACGCCCCGGAGTTCGACAACGTCACGCCCTCGGGGCTTTCGTCCCTCTCACCTCGAGCCGACCTGGGATCGCCTCCCTCCCTCAGGATGGGCTCCGGACTCCCCCGATTCAGTTGCGTCCTCTGGACCAAGGACACCAGACACAGCTTCGTTCTCGTACGGCCGCTCCCCACGGGTGTACGTCTCGCCCTCCGAGCAGGACTTCCCCCACAGCCCGCGGTCCGAGCGCTATGCCCAGGCATCGACCAAGACGGGCTTTATGCTCATGCCGGAGCACCCGCTCGCCCGCCCACCAACCCCGCCTCGGAGCAGCCAGAGTCACCGCACGCCACCGAGCATCCCGCTCCCACCGACGCCCACAGATGTCGAGCCGCTGCCGGCGAGCCTGTTTGCCCCACTCCGTAACGGTGCGCCGCTGCGCCCAAGCTCGGCTCCCCGAATTCGGCACCAGGTCGAGCTTCCAAAGTCGCCGCTGTCCGCGACCGACTCGGACGACGTCGACATCTCCTCCTTCGACTCGTTCGCGGGCGTGAGAAGCGTAGCGCGCATCCGGGACTCGATCAGCAGCACCTCTTCTATCCGGAGCGCAAGCAGCGGCAACTCCTCCACTCTGTACTCGAGCAGCAGCGCCTCTTCCATGCGGAGCAACAGCACGGTCACTTCCACCCGAAATAGCAGCACGTCCACGTCCCTTCGGAGCGCAAGCACCGCGCCCACGTCCGTCCGAAGCTCGGATACCTTATACCACGCCTCGCCTCAGCCTCGTGACTCCCTGGAAATCTACGGCCGCTCGCAGCCTAAGCCTCGCGACTCCTTGGAGTTCTACAGCCGCTCGCAGAGCCCTCTAGTCGAGCCGCGGCCCAGCAGCTACACGTCCTCCCGGAGCTCGACGAGCTCGCAATCTAAGCCTCGCGACTCCCTGGAGTTCCACGGCCGCTCGCCGAGTCCGCTAGTTGAGCCGCGGCCCAGCAGCTACGCATCATCCCGGAGCTCGACGAGCACATTGATGTCAAGCTCTCCACTTTCGCCCATGGATAACAAGGCGCGGGCGTACGACGCACCGCCGACGCCTCCACCGAAGGACCCGCGCCCGATCATGCATCGCGAGTCGTCGTCGACCGTCGACAGCCTCAAGTCGCGTCACTCGCGGCAGAGCTCGGGCTCCTCCTCTTCGGGCTCAAGCCGGAGTTGGGGTGCGTATGGAGAGGCCGTCTCCACGCCTTCGTCGCCCATCAGCCCGCCGTACTCCGGGCGCTCGTTCGAGGGGCACGCCGCCCGAGCCTCCTACTTTTCCTCCTCCTCGGGCTCCGACTCGCGGCCGTCGACGCCGACGTCGCTGCGCCATGAGTTCCGTCCGGAGTCGCCTGCCCTCAAGGCGCCGCCGATGGACGACCGCTCGCCTCGGATGGTCCCCCGTTAAAGAATCTGATACCCTCTTCAATCTCTCCTCAACAACAACTGCATTCGTCTTCATCCTCATTCCGGCTTACAACACTTATAATGGCTCGCAATCCTTTCGACCTTCGACCTATCGCATCTTTCGTTCCCGATGCCCCCTTTTGCACACGCCCCCATCATCTGTAGACCAGCACCCGTAGCATTGCAATTACATACATAGAGAGTTTCGTTATGGCAGCGCATCCGGCTCTTCCGTGCCCGGGACATGCATCAGGTCCATAATTTTCTCCAGACCCTCGTTCCCGCCCAGCCGAGCGATCTCAGCGCGTGCCTGGCGCTCGAGGGTGCACAGGACGCCCTGGGTGTAGGCGAACGAGCGCGTGTGATCACGGAGATATGTGATCGTGTGCTTCTTGAGCGTGGGCGTTGTCGGGCGTTTTTGCAGCACGTCTGGAAGTAACTGTAAGTACGCAGTCCGAATGAGCGTGAGAGATGAACTCACTCAACACCTGCCGATTCGTCGTGTCCGAGCGGATGGCATGCACGATCGGAAAGCTGAACTTGCCCTCGGTGAGGTCCTCGGCGAAACCCTTGTTCGCCTCGTAGTCGGTGCTCTCGAGGTTGAGGTAGTCGTCGCGGATCTGGAAGTAGACGCCGACGAGGTTCACGAGCGGGATGTAATCGACCTGCGCGTTCGTCGCCGCGCAAGCCATGAGGAGCTTGACGGCGAGGCGGAAGAGCCCGCCCGTCTTGTTGTTCACCATGCTCACGTACGCCTCCTCCGTCGGGCACGTGAGTGTGTCGCGCCAGAGTAGGTCCAGCCCCTGCCCGCGGTGCAGGTTCAGCAGCTCCGCCGTCACAACCTTTTCGAGGTCCTCGGGCCGCACGATCCGCTCGGTGCCCTCGGGCGTCGGCGCACACGCGCGCGTGAGCGCAAACAGCTCCTGGTATGCGAGGAAGTAGACGTAGTTGCCGGTGTTGATCGTCTGCGGTACGCCGTAGATCTTGTGCGCGACTGTGGGCCGGGGGTGTCAGCGGGGGCGTGGAAGGGGGCGGAGCGCGGGCGGGCTGACCGGGGGAGCCGCGCCGGAGCTGCGAGTCGTCCTCGATATCGTCGATGAGCAGGCTCGCCTGGTGCAGCATCGACACGACCTTTGCGACGATCCGGAGCTGCGGCTCGGGCACGTTCAGCCAGACGTTGAACGCCGCAATCATCTTGCTCCGGATCTCCTTGCCGGGGTTCGCGGTGATGTAGGTGTACGGCTCGAGCACGGACTGGCAGGCTGATCAGCATTGCGTGTCGTATCGTGTGTGCACGAGGGCGGACGCACCGCCTCGTCCTCGGCAGGCCAGGCCTCGAGCGCGGGCAGCTTTGCGAGCATGTTGTCGTACTTGTCCATGATGTGGTCCTGCTGGGACGCGTACACGCGCTCGCCGCGCTCAGCAGGGTGGATGCGCGGCGTCGATGGCGGCTTGGGCCGGAGTGGGAACGAGGCAGTAGCGGGCGGCGGCGGGTATGGATGGGCGTGCGGCTGTGGGGTACTAGGCCCGGCGTGGTTATTGGAGAATCGCATGGACGGTGGGAGGCGGGCGTAGACAATGCTCTCTCCGACGTGAGTGTAATATATCTGAGAGCAGTCGGCCGTCCGAGTTCGTCACGACGGCAGAGCTAACCCGCAGCTTTCAACAGGACCCCAAGCTCCCGATGCGATGCCTTTGCGATGCCTGTACTCGATTTGATGCCAGGGCTGACTGGTTCTGCTTGGGTTCTGCGAGGAAACGGCGGGATGGCTACGGCCGCCGTAGGCAGAGTCTATGGCGCTTCACAGACAGGTGAATGAGGCGGACGCGGACCCTCATCGCCATCCCCAACGGTAGCTATAACCGGCGCTGCTCGATTCGGGATCGACGTTGACCAGCCGCATGACGTAATCGTTCTCAGTCAGCCCGGACCCGTCGTGACCCCGGGCCGACGGACGGACACCACCACCGACGGATCACTTTCGGTCCTGCGGCGAGTCCAAGTCGCATCTTATCAGACCCTTGTATTATTTCCTTCGTAGTGATCACTACAGAAAAGTCAAGGGTACGGACGTGCATAGTGTAGTACTGATAGTCAAAGCTGCGAACGCGACGCGTGACCAGAAAGCACCTCTTCCTCTTGCACCATGGCCGTCGCCCGTCTGCGTCTCCGGCACCCCGAGGGCACAGCCCAACTCGAGCTCGATCTCGAGAGCGCGACGGTGCTAGACCTGCAGCAACTCATCAAGGACGCGACGGGGATCCTACCGTCACGCCAAGTCCGTGCGTGACCCGCCCGCGCCCCGGCGGGCTCCCACCGACGCACGCGCGCAGTGAGGGCCGGCTACCCGCCCAAGCCGCTCGAGCTCGTGCCAGAGCTGCCCATAACAAGCCTCGGAATTCGCTCCGGTGACCAGCTCATCGTCAGCTCGTCCGAGCCTGCGGCCGCACCCACGCCCGTGCCAGTATCGGCACCGTCGAGGCCGGCAGATCGCGCCCCAGTTACGGCTGCTCCTGCACCGAGGACGAGCGATGCGAAGCCCTCTGAGGGTGTTGACTACGTCGAGACGGACGCGGGCGTGCTGATCCACCGTGTTGTGCCGGACGACAACTCGTGCCTCTTCTCCTCGCTCGCCCTCATCTTTACGCAGGACATTACCCAGGCGCAGGCGATCCGGAAGGGTACACTCATCTCTCTCAATCTTCCCTCATCTACCTAACTCTCGAACTAGCTGCGGCAGACACGATCCGCGCTGACGGCACGACCTTCTCCGAGGCGATCCTCGGCCAGCCGCGCGAGCAGTACCTAGCGACGCTCCTCAAGCCGAACACATGGGGTGGCGCGCTCGAGCTGGCCGCTCTCGCCGCACGCTTTGGGACGGAGATCGCGAGCGTCGATGTCGAGAGCGGGCGCGTCGACGCGTTCGCGCCGCCCGGCGGCAGCGCGCAGATGCGCTGCATCGTATTCTACGCCGGCATCCACTACGATGCCGCGGTCCTCGCGCCGAGCCTCGACGCGCCGGCCGAGTGGCACCAGACTCAGTTCACCGCGGTGCGTGCTGCATACCTACTCCGAGCGCGGGGTGCTGACGGATGGTACAGGTCGGCACGGTCGAGCAGGATCCGGTCGTCCAGGCCGCGAAGAAGCTCGCGGACAAGCTGCGCGCCAAGCGCAAGTTCACGAACACGGCCACCTTCACGCTCCGGTGCGAGGTCTGCAAGGCCGGGCTCATGGGCGAGAAGGAGGCGCGGGCGCACGCGTCACAGACGGGTCACACAGCATTCGGAGAGTATTGAATATGTGCTTTTTGCTTGAAAATGAGAGGCACATTGGCGGCCGAAAGAGCGATCCAGCAGAAGTTCCAACCTAAAATTTGTAACTACCGTACGTGGTGATAGTACCCTATTATCGCCTACCCTATCACGAACCATGGATCTCTTCCTCCGCCTCTTCGCCAACGACAAGACGCCGAACGCCCTCGATGCGCCCCCGACGCCACCTCCGCCTCCTTCCCCGCGCAAGGCTTCGCACTAAGAGGTGTGAACCAGTCTGGCCTTTCGTCTACCTGGCTAATCATCGAGTCCAGCTTACATCGTGGTTCTCGTTGGTCGATTACGTTACCCTGCGCTGGACTCAGGGTGTCTTATGGTTTGAGCACTGTACCTCATCACGCATCTGCATTCATGGATACTAGTCGCACATAGCTATTTAGCGCAAAACTATTGTACACAAGCCATCTCTGCTTCGTTTTGCCTTTCCCAAACTCGTCGAGTGTCCATATTCATCGACAACTCTGAGCACCCGTGCGTCTGAAGGAATACCCCTGACGTGATACTGTTTCAGCCACTTAGTGAAAATGTTTGATTTGGTTGGGCCAGGCGGGCTCCGTGTGCAGTCCCATCGAAAACGCACACTGCTGTCAGAAAACCTGATCCGTAGCGTGGGTGTAATGTT
>LCTX01000141.1:0-21051 GCA_002233555.1 Limonomyces culmigenus | reverse complement strand
CGTAGAGGCCGTCCTCGACTCTTCACGCGAATGCGTCATGCGTGTAGAGGATGCAGGGCGGAAGGCATTCATCGGCATGGGCTTTGCCGGGAGGACAGATAGCTTTGACTTTAGTGAGTCTCTCTAGGCACAGCGGGGTATTCTTGATGCTGAATTCGATCGCTCAGATGTTGCGCTCCAAGACTACACCAAGTAAGTCCTTCTCGTCACCGAGACGTCGCGGCGCCCTTATCTTGCTTGCTCAGGCGCTGGAGAGTGGCTATGAACCCGCCTTCGCCCACGTCCAGTGGTCCTAGTGTACCAACCGGGCCAAAGAAGGACTACAGTCTGAAGGAAGGCCAGACGTTCTCCATCGCCATTCCGGGTCGACCGCAGTCGTCAACCTCAACTCAATCCAGCTCCGAGCTTCTCACAGGATCGACGGGTTCGAGCAGCACAGGAGGTATGATGCCGCTGCTGCCTCCACCTCCCAGTGCACCTCGTCGGAAGTGATGCTGCTGAGCTATGCTGGGAGCACGTCGGGCTTTCATTGGGTTTTATCTTCATGTATGGGGCTTTTGTCGTCAGTTCAACTCATTGGAATGGTTCCAATCATGTCGATTGTGAGCGCCTGCCGCTTCCGGAGAAAGTCCAGACTGCTCCTTCCCTAGGAGGTGGGATGATCGCGGACTTTTCTCGACCTTGCTTCGCGTGACTGGGCGTGGTGCTTGGTGCTACCGGAGGCTCTCGGTGGACGTTGCTTGGCTGTGCTAAAGCGCTGGTCCGGCGGGTCACGGGGGCTTCGAGAAGCTTGAACTGCTCTCCTGGCCGCTTTTCTCTCCGACCTTTACTCACTCGATTGATATGATCGGCTGGCTCTTCTGCTGTTTGTATGAACTACACGATCTTAACAGTTTCTATCCTGCTTTGAAGCTCACTGATGGTCAAGCTTCCTTGCTCCACTTGTGAACGATTGCCTCCGGCACCGAGTCTCTTGCCGCTGATCTTCCCGCATGACCTCCGTCTCATCCCAAAACGTGGACACCCGACTTGTCCCCGTTCCCATGCGTTGCAACCCCGGAACATTCTCTTGGGTTCGGAGCAAGTGTCTATGTGCTATAAAGGCCTGTATCCTTGAACGATGCTTGGGCCAGAGTTTTACTCCACCCCTCCATCCTCCCATCCTCACTCAGTCCATTCTTCACCATGTTCAAGGCCGCCTCCCTCTTTGCGCTTGTCTCGGTCCTCCCGGCCGTTATGGCCCAGTCTCAGATGTACGGCCAGTGTACGTGATCCGTCTTTAGGGAGTCGTCTTCCCTCCGAGTTCTCACTCGATCTCTCTTCAGGCGGCGGTACCGGTTTCAGCGGCAGCACAACCTGCGTGTCAGGAGCCGTCTGCACGTACAGCAACTCGTACTACTCCCAGTGCCTGTATGTCGCGTCCAATTTGAGCGCAAAATATCATACTTATCTAACCGTCACAGGCCCGGCACCGCCTCGTCGTCGTCGTCGTCGTCCAAATCCTCGTCTTCGAGCTCGTCCAGCAAGTCGACGACTTCTACTGGCTCGACCACCGTCTCTTCTTCCGGCTCGTCGACCAAGACCTCCACTTCGCCGACTTCCACTGGCACCACAGCTCCGGCTGCGGGCAACCCGTGGGCGACCAAGTCTGGCTACGTCAGCCCGTACTACGCCGCCGAGGTCAACGCCGCCTCTGCCACCCTGACCGACTCGTCGCTCGTTGCCAAGTACAACAAGGTCGCCAACACCCCGACGTTCATCTGGCTCGACACCGTCTCCAAGGTTCCGACGCTCGCCACTTACCTCGCGGGCGCCAAGGCCTCGGGCACCGTCCTCCAGATCGTCGTGTACGACCTGCCGAACCGTGACTGCGCCGCCAAGGCCAGCAACGGCGAGTTCAGCATCGCCAACAACGGTGTCGCCAACTACAAGAACTACATCGACCAGATCGTCGCGCAGATCAAGGCCTTCCCCGGTGTCCCCGTCGTGGCCGTCATCGAGCCCGACTCGCTCGGAAACGTTGTGACCAACCAGGACAAGTTCCCGGCCTGCGCCACGGCCGCCCCTTACTACCAGTCGCTCGTTGTCTACGCGATGCAGCAGCTCAACACCGTCGGTGTCTCCATGTACCTCGACGCTGGTCACGCTGGCTGGCTCGGATGGCCCGCCAACATCAGCCCGGCGGCGCAGCTCTTCGGCTCGCTCTACTCCCAGGCTGGCAAGCCCGCTTCGGTCCGTGGCCTCGCGACCAACGTTGCCAACTACAACGCTCTCTCGGCCGCCTCGCCCGACCCGATCACCCAGAACAACGCCAACTACGATGAGCTCCACTACATCAACGCCCTGGCGCCCCTCCTGACCCAGAACGGCTTCCCGTGCGTTGATCATTTTCCACACGCCTCTTCATTGTACTCACCATAGCACTCAGGGCACACTTCATCACCGACATGGGCCGCTCTGGTCAGCAGAACCTCCGCCAGGCCTGGGGTGACTGGTGCAACATCAAGGGTGCCGGCTTCGGTATCCGCCCGACCACCAACACTGGCTCCCCGTACATCGACGCCATCGTCTGGGTCAAGCCCGGAGGCGAGTGCGACGGCACGAGCAACAGCTCGGCGGCCCGCTACGACTCCACCTGCTCGCTCTCGGACGCGGACCAGCCCGCCCCGGAGGCCGGCACCTGGTTCCAGGAGTACTTCAACACCCTCGTTGTCAAGGCCAACCCGCCTCTGTGAGCGAGTCTGGAGAAGTTGTCTTTTTTTCTGCGGTGTATCGTGCATGGTCTCGTCTCTGTAAAATCCCTGTGTATTCATACCATGCTTCATTGAATCTTCAGTTGCAATGACGTCCGCGGATGGAGAATCAAGCAAGAAGCACCACGATCACCTGACTTTACCGCAGACGCTGCCAGAAGCGCGTGTGCTTTGACCTCCCACCTCCATCTGCATTCTGACGCGACTTCAACGCGATGGTGGCCACCTTGGTCGACGTGACCTACACAGAAGCCGACGATTGGGCATATGTCGCAGAGGGTGGTGCATCGATCGTTGTTCGTTATGTGGGCGAGCCGAACCCTAGTTTCTCTGGACGCGTCTTGCGTCTCCGCAAGACGCCCGTTGGGCCTGCGACACCGGCTATGACAGCTGCCGACTTTGAGCAGCACATGCTCTCCTTTCAAACAGACGTCATAGGCGCGTTGCTGCCGCCAGATGTGGCTCCGTCTCTCCACCTGGCGTTGGTAGAGAAATCGTGGTTGAAGGAACTTGCCGCTTACATTGAAACCTCGCGACCCGATGGACGAAGAAGCGTCGACTGCATTGACGTGGGCAGACCCTACGCGATACTTGCTCCCAATTTGATCAATTACACGGGCATCTGCATTGAGATCAAAGTGAGTACACTCGCTGGGTACCATATGTTCGCAACGTTGTCTCATACGTAACGGCAGCCAAAATGGGGCTTCCTTCCAGACCCGACTTACCTTTCTTCGAACACCCGTCTTCTGAAAACACAGACTTGCAGGTTCTGTATGCACGCTCACTGGCGCATCTCTACGGGGGAACGGGAAGCGATGACACAGTACTGTCCGTTGGACCTCTATTCTTGTGACCCCATACGTGTTCATGCTGCCTTAATTGCGTTATGGAATGACTGGACGGCGACAGCGGGGTCTGGGAACAATCTGCGAGTCTTCACGGACGGAAAGGTTCTCCATCCCAATCAGGTGCGTCTATCCATGTTCATGGCTTTTGCTCGGGGCTTGACTTTAACGGAGCGCAGGCCACATCTTCGAGTGCATTGTCGGAAAAACTACATCTCAAGTCTGCCACAGATATATCAACCCTGCGGGAGGCATTCGCCACTTGCTTCGCGCCACTACTCCTCGAATCGCCTGTCCTCCCTGCATTATCTCGCCTACAAAGAACGTTAGATGAGCTGGACGTTGAGGGTTTAGAGACGGTGCTTTCGACCCTGACGTCTCCGAAAGATTCTTCTGCCACCTCGGCCGAGCTCGCTGAACTACTGCGGCCCGGAAGCAAAGAGGAATGGGTTGCATTCGTGGCCGCATATCAGGATCGCTCTACTCCAGTGCCCAACGACATGTCTTCGATCTCACCTTTGGAAGCCCGGAGATGCGTTCTCTCTTGTTTGCTTTCGGGGACCTTCAAGGATTGTTCCCTGCTCATTTCCCTCGAAGAGAAGACAATCAAGGTCATCGATACAGAGCCAAAGCTGCCTCGAAAGCTTCCTCATTGGGCAGAACTTGATACTAAGATCATACGAGCTTATGCAGACGTAACCCCATCGGAGCGCAAGAAGTGTGTGGACGCCAACCGACCGATTCGTCCTCAGGGCAAAGGATACGAGGGAGGAGACTATGGGCGGGTGGAGACGGAGTTTGGTACCCTTCCTTTCCTTATGGGTATGACCGCGTTGATAGTAGTGGCCTCGCTCACCTTACCATTGCTCTCGAGTGTATGATGACGTTTCCATGTCTGGTTTGCGGACAGGTTATGAACGACGTGTACGCTGCATTAACCCTGCTCCGGCTTTGGCTTAGTGTCTCCCGAGTTGGGCGCAGATCCAGCTGTGTCATTGTAGCAAGAGCTCCAGTTTGGCGAGAGATGAAGTCATGGAAGAGGGACAAGCGCAATGACATCACCAGGCGGTCTCTTCTGCTCCTCACACTTGCCTTCCACCATGTCGCCGTCTCCTGCACTAGCTGGCACTGCGATATGCATCCTCGACGTCAAGATTGATCCTTCTGTATTGCTTGAACTTCGAAATCTGGCTAATACACACGGCAAACTCGTCTCAGACCCAAAGGACGCGGACGTTGTGGTCACAGCCATCCGCATGCGCGCACGCTTGGAGCGGCACCTAGACTTCTCTGTCGCTGTATGTTTTCCGCACCATCGCATGTCTGCAAATTGAGACGAAATCGGATCAGTTATGCAAGGCAGTGGTCAAGCCGCAGTGGCTTTTGGACAGTGTTGCGCATGGCTCACCTGTGTCTTGCAAGGCGTACGCTGCGATGACAGAACTTCAAGAGAGTACAGATGTTAATTGTCCAAGCTGTGGGTGCGAGGGTCATCAGACTAGCGACGAAGAGGAGGACTCCGATCACGATGCCGAAGTTCCAAAGGTCCTGGGAAAGCGGAGGAGGAAGGACTGCACCGAATGCAACTGTTGGTGTGAAGGCGTCCAGCACAAGATACGTTCTATTGCGAGTCAAAGACCTGTTTTTCTTAGCCCAAACAAGAGTTCCCATCATACTCCAGCATCCACTCCAAAGAAAGATGAATCTGCCCCAGCCTTACAGCATCTCCCCTCGCAATCACGAACTCCGCCATCATATCTCCTTCAGTCTCCTCCTCCTGTCACAAACTTTGACAAGCTTCATGCGGATGCATCTTTGGCCTGCCAACGAGCATGTCCCCTCGTGTGTATAAATCAAGGTCTTGTGGAGGCGCTCGACGTCATCCGCCGCAGCCGCTATCTAGAAGGCGAGGCACGTTCCGAGCTGAGCTACATGCGTGCCATCGGAGTGATCAAGGGTAAGTTCAACCCTCATCTTCGAAACGCGGAGACCAGACTTGCTGACTAGGCCGTCGATAGCACAGCCAAAAAAACTTCGTTCTCATGTCGACGTCTTGAAGCTACCGTTCATTGGACCGAAGGTTGCCAAGCTCATCTCTTCCTACACCAACTCCGGAATGATTCCCGAGGCTAGGGACACCCTCGCATCTGAGCGCTTCATCGCTCTCACCGCCCTCTCATCCATATATGGGATAGGACCAACGACGGCACGTCTGCTCTACGCTCGCGGCGTGCGTACATTGCGAGATTTGTACTCGTGGTATGACGTCGACCCAGATGCACTGTTCAAAGCCGAAACACTTGATTTCGCTGTGGAAAATGCAGCACGGGGTGCTCAGGATGAGACAGGGAGCCGAGAGAACCTTATTCGGGCAGCATTGGGCTTCCGTGCTGACCTCGAGATCAAGATCGGACGACCCGAGGTTGCGGCAATTTATGAACTGATTGCCGAAGAACTTGAACTCGTTCAGCCCGGGTGCATCTCGACAATTTGTGGAGGCTATCGGCGTGGTAAACCGCTGAGTAACGACGTCGATATAGTGTTTACGCATCCAGAAGTCGGAAAGGAACTGTGCCAGCGCATCGTGAGAGCGCTGGTTGGAAAAGGTAGGAGGCTTAATCGAATAGATGATGAATGATGTACGCTGATGATAAGACCTGCAGGATTGATCACTCATGTACTCCGTCAGCACGAGCCTCTACGTCATCTTCACCTCATGTGATTCACAAGAGGATCAGATTACGCACATGTGCGCTCCAAGACTGACCTACGCGAACATCACTTCGATAGCCTCGAGAAAGGTCTTGTCCTTTTCGCACTCCCGTCATCTTCGCCCTTTGCGCAGGATCAGCTTGCCACTCATGGACGCATACTACGCCGGCGGGTCGACATCATATTTGCTGAGCCCAAACAGTACTGGACTGCCATTGTTGGCTGGACGGGCTCGACGATGTTTCAACGGGACCTCCGATGGTGGGCGAAACACGAAAAAGGGATGAAATTCGATAGCTCGGGAATGTAAGTGAGCCCGTCGTTCCTGCTACGCGAGGCGACATTGATTGGTATAACGCCAGAACTCGGAGGAGAGACACGAAGATGTTCTATCCGAGATCCGAGGAGGAGGTGTTCACGACATTGGGGCTCGAATATATCGGCCCGGAATGGAGAAACTCGGATGTGTGAGCCACACATATGCTTACTATAGCCCAAATCAATATATGAGTTGATAAATTCGGGTGTAGTTTTGTGTCCCCTGTCACACCATCTTTCCGCACCATTGTTCACCGAACAAGTATGTGGATGTGCGACAGATATCCGCAAGGTGATTGAAAAGCTTGGACCAATCGTTATGAACAAGTAAGGACTACAAACATTTGCGACAACACATCTCTAATTACACCACATCCTAGCACTCTTGAACAATTGGAACCACGGTCCACTCCCGTTCCATCTCTCGCCCTCCGCAGGTGGATACCAACTGTTCGCTGCCAACATAGTCACCCGCTCGGGATGGGGCATGAGCGCAAGTACTCGTCCTCCTGCTGCCTGAACACCCGCAAGCCCTCCAGAGCTACCGTTCGGGTTGAGTGGATACACCTCCGTGGGTTGGCCTTTGGCGTCGACGTATCGTACAGGCGCGTTGCCCTCCGCCTCTAGTAACGCCAGGCTGTTCCCGCCAGAGAAGACAGCTCGTCCTTCGCCGTGAGCGACAGCCACGGGGAGGGAAGAGCCGGCCATATCCCGCAAGAAGACGGAACCGGTGACAGCATCGCCGCTCGCGATCTTTAGGACGCAGGTACGGCCTTCGAAGCGTCCAGATACATTTGTGTTGAAGGTCGGCCAACTCTCAGCGCCAGGAATCAGCTCCTTCATCTGACTGAGGAACTGGCAACCATTGCAAACGCCGAGTGCGAACACATCCTCGCGGGCGAAGAACGTGGAGAACTGCTGGCGTGCACTGGAGTGAAGCAGGACAGAGTTCGCCCAGCCTCGGCCGGCTCCAAGCACATCTCCGTACGAGAAACCGCCACACGCCGCGAGGCCACGGAAGTCGGCAAGGTCGAGACGTCCCGCGAGCACATCGGACATGTGCACATCGACGGCTTCAAAACCGGCTGCCGTAAAGGACCATGCCATCTCCACGTGTCCGTTGACACCTTGCTCCCTCAAAATGGCTACCTTCGGCCGGGCCGATAAAGACGCCGGGATGAAAGGAGATGGTGTGTATGTCAGATCATACAACAGACCCGTGTGCTCGGCATCTGTGATAAGACCGTACTCTTGCGCAGCGAGGTCGGGGTTATCACGCAGGGCTTGCATTCTGTACGATGTTTCAGCCCACAGAAGCTGAACCTCGGCCCGTGTACTGCTGAAGACAAGATCGCCACCGCTGAGGATTCGGATGTCCTGATTGGCTGAGTCATCTTTCACGGAGCCAAGGACGTGAATAGATGAGGACGGGAACCCATGTCCGACCAGAACTGCTGCGAGATCCTGGAGATGAGATTGCCGAACTTGAAGAATGGCGCCAAGCTCCTCGTTGAAAAGAGTAGCGATGGGAGATGCCGCATGTACAGAGCTCAATGAGATATCAATACCTGCGCGGCCAGCGAAGCACATCTCAGCCAGGGTGGTTAATAGGCCTCCATCCGAGCGGTCGTGGTACGCCAGCACCAGATCCGGATGGTCCGTCCGAAGCTGCTTGAACGCACCGAAGAGGGCCTTGATAGATGCTGGATCCTCTACGTTCGGTGCCTCCGATCCGATTTCACGGAATACCTGGGCCAGTGCAGATCCACCCATACGCTGCTTTCCATGCGCCAGATCAAGGAATACCACCGCAGTTGGCTCTCCAATCTGTGTCTGGAATTGAGGTGTCCAGGATCGTCCGACGTCCGAAACAGGAGCAAAGGCAGTGACGATGAGAGACAGCGGACCAGTGACTTCCCTCCGTTCTTCATTCTGGGTCCACCGCATGGCCATGCTCATTGAGTCCTTTCCGACCGGCACTCCAACACCGAGCGCGGGACACAGCTCCATGCCCACCGCTTGAACAGCGGCGTACAGGGCCGCTCCTTCGCCCGATGCATTCGCGGCCGCCATCCAGTTCGCGCTGAGTTTGACCCGGCTTAACGACGAAACATCCGCAGCAGCGAGGTTGAGGAGGGCCTCGGCAACAGCCATGCGAGCCGAGGCTGCCGCATCTACCAGCGCTACCGGGGTACGCTCTCCCATCGCCATCGCCTCGCCGGATTTCATCTCAAAACCGTGTGTAGCGCGAGTGACTGCGACATCGGCTACGGGCACCTGCCACGGGCCTACCATCTGCTCGCGAGCCACCAGGCCAGTAATAGAGCGGTCGCCGATCGTGATGAGGAATGACTTAGAGCCAACGGACGGCAAGCGCAGGACGCGAGACACCGCCGCAGTGACACGCTCCTGAAGCGACGCGGATGGAATGTGTGTGCTGAGGGTAGAGTCGAACGGCCGGAGCGCGATGGCTCGCGTCTGATCAGTCCGCGTCATTTTGGGGGGCTTCCCAAACAAAGTCGACATGCTGAGCCGGACCACGTCCTCCTTGAGTAAACGATCGGTAACGATAAGGTCCTCCTCCGCAGTGGCAGCTCCGACCACAGAGAATGGGCAGCGTTCTCTGTTCGCGATGGCAGTGAAGTCTTCAACCCGGCCAGGCTCGATCGCAAGCACATAGCGCTCCTGGCTCTCATTGCACCAGATCTCCATGGGCGACATGCCCTTGTCAGCTACAAGCACGTCTCTGATTTCGAACTTGGCACCGAGTCCCGAATCGTGCACTAGCTCTGGGAGAGCGTTGGAGAGACCGCCCGCACCGACATCATGTATGCTTTGCACTGGACTGTGGTCGCCGAGGGAGACACATGCATCGATAACCTGCTGGCACCGGCGCTGCATCTCTGGGTTGTCTCGCTGAACCGATGCAAAGTCGAGTGCTGCAGAGCCAGCCCCCGATGTCTGTGAACTTGCTGCACCACCTCCAAGACCAATGAGTAATCCGGGACCACCGAGAACCACGATGGCAGCCCCAGGGGAGATTGCGCGCTTGTGAGCAAACATGGGGCGTACATTGCCGAGACCACCAGCAATCATGATCGGCTTGTGGTATCCGCGGACCTCGGTTGAGCTACTGGTTCCAGGTACCCGCTCGCTGAATGTGCGGAAGTAGCCAGTGAGGGCCGGACGACCGAACTCGTTGTTGAAAGCCGCTGCGCCGAGCGGGCCGTCGAGCATGATGTCGAGTGCAGATGCGATATGTGCCGGGCGACCAAAGTCTTCCTCCCAAGGCTGCTCGTACCCTGGGATGAGGAGGTTGGAGACGCTGAAACCCGCCAGTCCGGCCTTGGGCTTCGACCCTCGACCTACAGCCCCTTCGTCTCGGATCTCTCCACCCGAGCCAGTGGCAGCACCGGGGAATGGGGATACTGCAGTTGGGTGGTTGTGCGTCTCGACCTTGATAAGTATAGGCATAGGCTCCATGTTGGCATCGTACACGCCGTTCGAGCCGATCGCAAATCGAGGTGCAGACTCATGTCCCTCCAACACGGCCGCGTTATCTGAGTACGCCGAGAGCGTACCCAATGGGTTGAGCTTCTCTGTGTTGCGAATCATCTGGAAGAGTGACATGTCTTGGGCGATGCCGTCGATACTCCACGACGCGTTGAAGATCTTGTGGCGACAGTGTTCCGAGTTGACTTGAGCGAACATGAAGAGCTCGGCATCGGTCGGTCTGCGGTTCATCGCAACGGGACCCGAGACGTAGGCATCGAGGAGGTAGGCCATTTCATCCTGCGACAAGGCGAGTCCAAGGGAGGTGTTTGCGGACTCGAGCTTACTGCGGGCCACAGCGGGGTCTTCTGAGAGTTCTATCGTACGAATGGCCGCAGGTTCATGGTGAAGGAAGAGTGCATCGGGAGGAGGAGGGGAGAGTTGGGCGGTCTGAGTCATGCGATCGTGGATAAGGTGGGTGAACGACTCCAAGATGTCTTCTGTCAGAGCTTTGCCGCTCTCTAGGAGGACGATGTACGCAATGCCCCGTTCGATTCTGGAGACTTTACCCTTGAGGCCACAGATCCCGGCAATGTCGGTGGCCTTGCTCGACCACGGTGAGATGGATCCCGCGCGAGGTGTCACAAAGATAACATTGGTCTTCTCCTCAAGTGCAGACAAAGACCCGGTAAGGCGTATGTCGTCCCCGTAATTCAGGAGGCGTCGCAGAGCGTCCTGGTCGCTGGATGAGAGCTCCTCGACCTCATCGACGTAGTGGAGATAGAACGCGTCGACAGAGGTGACCGTGCTATGTTTCGCTTGGATATCCCGAAGGAGCACCTGTCGCTTGGTAGCTGAAAGTGCAGACGACCCTGGAAGGACTGGCATCTTCTCGAGGATGAACGTCCCATCTGGCCATATGGAGAATATAGGCTCACGACGAGAACGCGACCAGAACAACTGCGTCTTTGGTGTCCTTCCTTCACGCTAGACAACGGCGGCGCAGACCAAGGTGGGCAGAAGTAGCAAAGGTCGAAGGACGAATCATCTCCGAAAGTTTCGAGAGGAGGAGGACGAATCAAGCGCCCGCGATGTGTTCGGACAAACACCTTCCGGAAATCACATTGATGGACAGAATGTCTGAATTAGCAACATAAGAGTAAGGATACAGCGGAAGTCAACTAGGGCTACAGTGGTACGTAACAGAAACGAGTAAAGGCAAGGGTAAGGCAAATATTAGAGGCATCACTGCCTGGAAGAGGGAAATGGAACATGATCTTGAGGACATCTCAAAGGTTGTAAACCTGATAGTCGTAAGGGACTGAAGCGCCCCAAAAGTCGTTGGTGCAGCCGCCGATTGCCACAGTAGCATCGTTGTTACCGAGCTGAATGGCGTTCACGTTGGATGACGTCGCAGACGCCCAGTTGTTGTACGAGCCCGCGTTCGGGTTACCGGTCTTGACGAAGGCGGCGATGCGCGCTTGAACCTCCGCCGTTGCCTTGGCCTGAGCGGAGGTGGGATTGCTGACGGTGCCAAACACGATCTTGATGTCGTCCTGGTGGCACACAACGCCGGCCTGCGTGCACTGCTGGACAGCCTCGTTGCCGGGGTAGGACGAGCCAACAACGAACTCTCCAACGTAGGCATGACCGCCAGCGTTCGACCAAGCACGGGCAAAAGTCCAGGCAGGGCACCTCCAGATTCCGTCGGTACCGAGAACCTGAAGCTGAGGGCGAGTGTCGGGGTTGGCCTGAGCCTGTGCTCCAGTGGGCACGCCGTAGAAAGAGGAGTTGAGGATCAGGCTCGTGCTTTTCTCCGAGTAGGAGTAACCAACGTCGTCCGAGTAGTCCGGAACCGACACAGGGCTGGAGTACCCTTGGTAGATGGTGAACATTGCCTCTTGGGTGACGGTAGTGACGAGGATCGGCTTGGTCTGCTTCGGGAACGACGCAGTCGAGTCCAATGGCGATGTGACGAGGCTGCCATCGCGGACCGGGCGGAACCACTCTCCTCCTCCAGCGGCGGGGTCGACCATACCGTACTGCACATCGTACATGACGTTGTCGGCGGCGTCGAGGATATCCTGCACGGACAGCGCAGCCAAGCAGGACTTGTCATTTCCAGCACAGTTGAGGTATGAGATGTAGTCATTGTTGATCTCGGTCTGAATCGCCGGGGTGTAGAAGCCGTAGTCCTGGAACACGATGATCAGTTCAGGGCCTCTTCTTTTCGAAGCAGTCGCACTCACCATCGGATCCGACTCGATTATGGCTGATTGGAAGAGCTGCGAGGCGGCGGGGGCGGCGAGAAGGGCCCGGATCATGGTAGCACCAGAACTCTGTCCCGCTAGAGTGATCTTGTTGGGAGCACCGCCAAACGTGGGGAGGACGCGAGTGAGGAAGGTCATTGACGCGACGACGTCAAGCAAGCCGAGGTTCTGAGCGCCGTTGGGAGCAATCCAGCCGAACTGTAGCGACTCAAGTCAGTATATAGGATGGCCATGGATGGATGGACACGTACACCACCGAGACGGTACTGCACCACAGCGACGATAGAGTTGGTGGCCACCGCGAGCGCGGAGCCGTCGAGGCCAGGGCCAGTCGCCGAGCCGTACATGAAGGAGCCGCCGTGGATCCACATAATGGTAGGCACGTTGCCCTGGGGCCCGGCGGAGACTGTGTTCGGTACGTAGAGGATGAGCGAAAGGCAGTCTTCCGAGTACGTGGAAGAGTCGATGTTGTCCTGAGGGCAGGCCAATGGCGAACCAGTAGGGTCGGCAAGATTGTTACTGAAGGAGGGATCAGCGTCTGATCGTTGGGCAGATGTTATGCTGTGACTCACGGCAGGGCCCAGGTTGTCGCAACTTGAGGCAACGCCCACCGAGCGGCGCTGCCGTACTTGACGACGTAGCGAGTAGCCTGGCCGTCGGCAACACCGTGCGCCGTGCCGATCGGTGTGACGACTGAGGTGGGAGTGTCGCGCTTCACAGCGCAGAACACGTTCGCGATCACCGGCAGCTTGCAGAGGAGACCAGGAGTGATGTGCGGGAAGCGGAGAGGCTGAGGCTTGTGGAGCATCGCCTTGGGCGGCGGGCTCGGGGGCGCGGCTTGAACGGCGATCGCAACAGCCAAAGGCGTGAGGAGGTGGAGGAAGGCGACCATGACGAGTGGAATGGAGAAGGGGTCGTCGGGGAGGTGAGCGCTGTGTGCTGCCGTTGGTGAGGATGGCGAACCATGTCTTTATACTCGCAAGCCGAGCCGTGCCCCATGCCGAGACGATCCACGCGCGTTCAGAGCAGGGCCGGTAGAGTACAAGGGAAAGGCGCGCAAGAGCGGGTCGGAAGATCTTCGATCGTGTCAAGGTGTTGTGCCAAATAAGGAAACTACTCATTTCCCACGCTCGCGGGCCGCGGCAGATCGTCATCTTTTCGCTCCCGAAGATGCTTGCGGTCTATAGCTGGGAGGTGAAGGGCACTGATGCAGACACTGTAAGTACACAGGTTACTAACGAGTATCTGAGCTTCAGTCTAGATCGCTCCAGCGTCCATTACTTTCCAGCATGTGCGAGTAGCCAATTGATCACGTTGTGCACACCTACTCCGCCACCATGACCCGGATGTCCCTCGGTGCCTGGGAGCGAAGACGAGCAGTCTCATCGAACTGACGTTGATCGTCGATGCCCCATCCGCGATTGCACGCGGGCATGAGGCTGCGCCGACCTCGGCTGCCTTGTAAATCAGGGGCACCGCGACTGATGATATCAAGTATATGTCTGCCGAGACTGTGCCTTGCCGGTGCAGGTCTCGGTGTTGAGCTCCAATGGGAGACCATGTCCCAGCTCTATGGACGCATAGTGTATCCGAACAAGGACAGATCTAAGAGAAACACAAGGCGGAAGACGCCGCCGAGCCCGTTTTTACAAGACATGCATCATACATCATACATCATACAATCATCCACTGACCAAGTTATTGTATTCCTAGCACCAGATATGTAGAGTTGTGAAGGTGAGGACGAGGCAGAGACGAGGCGAAGAGCAAGAAGAGCAAATAGGCGCCAGAGCTTGACCGCTTACCATCATGTCCACGCCTGTGTTGAAGGTGTACGTTGCGAGCATGCACCTCTGCCTTTCTGAAGGCTAAATATGGGTCAGCCTGACTGTTGGACCTGCTGTGGGCCAGATACGCGACCTCTTTGCCAAAGTCAAGGCAATTGACGCGAAACATGGCAAATTTGACCTCTGCCTCTGCGTTGGCGACTTCTTCGGCCCTGTCATGGAGAGTGGAGAGCTGTCCCAAGATGTAACAGATCTCCTGGAAGGTACACTGGAAGGTAAATTGGTCTTCCTCAGGCCAGAAACGCGTCTACTGAGCTTTCGCGCGGATATAGCTCCCCTTGAATGCTACATCATGCAGGGCGAGCATGCGTTACCTGCACAAGTGGTCGAGAAATTCGCCAAGACATCCGGAGACATAGCAAAGAATGTGTTCCTGCTCAGTGAGTGGAGCATATACAGTCAAGGGCGACATGCTTACGCCTACCAAAGGCAAGTCCGCTATTGTGACCACCCCTTCCGGCCTGCGCATCGCCTGCTTGGGGGGTGAGCACCAACCCATGGCTTATGCTACCTCAGAAGCAGCATTGGTGTGCACATTTTCTTCGCATCGTAGTTTCGCTCTGATGCATTACCCAGGGTTTTACCTCTCCCTACTTCAGCCGACAAACTGTGGAGAAACTGCTTTCGAACGTGTCATCCAACTCTTCCATGTCCTCCAAATCGAAAAACTACACTTCGCTCTCTGCCATCGCTTCCAACGCGTCGACGTCGGCGTCTGTCGACATCCTGCTCAGCTCGGCCTGGCCTGAAGCTATCACCGAGTTCACAGCAGCGCCGTCAGCTGCGGCAGGTGCGAACCCGCTTGACGTTATTGTCAGAGCCACGAAGCCGCGGTATCACTTTGTGCCTGGGGCTGGGCAGCCTCGCACATTTTGGGAGCGCGAGCCTTTCGTATGGGACGACGAAAACGGACGCGTATCTCGGTTCGTCGGGCTTGGTTCCTTCGGGGGAGAACAGGGCTCAGGCAGGAAGCAACGTGTGAGGAAAGGCTCTCTGTCTTTGGTATAGTGTGCTGATAGGATCGATTCAACAGTGGTTCTACGCCTTCTCAATATCTCCGCTGTCTGCTTCAGCTCCCGCTGCCACAAGGCCGCCCAACGCTACAGAAAACCCATTCAAGGAGACTGTTCCCGGCCAGAAGCGCTCCGCTGATGGTTTTGGGACAGGCAGTAACAAGTCAGGGAAGCGTCTGAAAGGTGGAGGTGTGCCTTTCTTCTCTGGTTCGTCGTTGGTGGAGTCTCATCCGACACATCCAGAGCAGAACACCGGTGTGCCTCCACCTGGATATCAATGCAAAGTCTGCCAATCGACAGAGGTCAGCAAGCTTTGGCCATCTGTTAACGTTCGACATGGCTGAGTACGTGCTGCTCTGCGCTCCTACAGCACTTCATCAACGACTGTCCACAGCGCGAGAAGCCCGCAAAGGAGTATGTCTGCAAGATCTGCAAAGAGGTGCGTTCTCAGCGTCAAAATGTGAGTCTACCGGCTGACGGGACCCTACAGCCTGGCCACTTTGTGCGTGACTGCCCGACCAAGTCCGCTGTTGGCGACACCGGTGGGCGCAAGCCACGCGCCGGGTATATGTGCCGAGCTTGTGGGAGCGAGTTGCACTACATCGACGATTGCCTGGTCGCGTCGGCGACTGGATCAAGGCAGGGCGGTGATCGCAAGCGTGGCCCACCCAAAGAGATATCACGTGAGCAACCAGCATACTTCTGGCGACCCGTCTGGTCTGATAGGTTACAGCCGACGAATGCTGGTTCTGCTTGTCAAATCCCAACTTGGCCAAGCACCTCATCGTCGCAGTCGGCAGCGAGTGTTACCTCACCCTGCCCAAGGGCCAGCTCATCCCGACCCACGGTGCCGCCGCGAGTGAGAAAGGCAACATCTCAGGAGTGCCCGGTGGAGGGCACATTCTGATAGTGCCGATCACCCATCTTCCCACCCTGGCAAGCGTCTCGAATGACATTGCGGACTCGGTGACGAGTGAAGTTGACCGGTTAGTTGGCCGTCCGCATACGCAAACGCCTCTGACACCGTGTCCAGATTCAAGAATGCGTTGAAAAAGCTATACGCCACGTACGGTGCTGAGGCCGTGATTATGGAGACAGCACGCGTCAGTGCCAAGGGCGGACACGCACATGTCCAGGTTATCCCTGTTCCTCGTGCTCTGGCCTCCCGGGTTGGTGATGCATTCACGACGTACGGTGCACAGAACGGTGTGGAATTCGTCGAAGATGTCCCTGCGGCCCTCGAAGCATGCAAGGATGGGACGCGAGGCTACTTCCGGGTTGACCTCCCTGATGGCACCACTTTGATGCACATGATTCGCGACCGTGGAGGGTTCAACCTTCAGTTCGGAAGGTAGGCCCCCTCGTTAGTGTTGTGCAGAATTTATGACTAATAAATTCGCTAGGGATGTCGTCGCGCAGCTGCTCGGCGTGCAGGAACGAGCGGACTGGCGGGCTTGTGCACTACCCGAAGATGAGGATAAGGAGGACGCCGCCGCCTTCAAGGCTGCGTTCGCGCCATTCGACCCTTCAGCATGATCACTGTAATGTTTGAGTAGAGGTGCCAAATGCTACATATGCTATGTATGACGGAGACATGCATCACTGGGCAATCGGCCGTGCGTCTGCAAGTAGTTCCACGTTGAACTCACGCCCGATGAGCATTCGTCTGATTTCCTGCGTGCCAGCGCCGACAGTGTAGAGACGCGAATCACGCATAATGCGGGCCATCGGGTATTCTGTGCAGGCAACTCAGCTTCGCTTTGGTGAGGATGAGAGAAAAGCGAACCATTGATATACCCGTTGCCGCCGAGGCATTGCATGCCCTCGAGTGCGACTTCGACCGCCTTCTCCGTGGAGTACAAGATAGCACCAGCGCAGTCCTGGGGGTCATTCATCTTATGTTCTTTCACTTTTGAATAGCTGCACTTACACGACGGCTGACTTTGCCGATATCGCAGGCACGAGCAACGGCGTACACATACGAACGGCTAGCGTTCATCTTCGTGTACATGTCCGCGATCTTGCCTGTGAGCGTCTTCACGTCAGCATCTGCATGACATGTGTGAGATATGTGTACCTTGCATCAGCTGGAAGGTGGCAATGGGCTGCTTGAACTGTGTCCGGTCGTGAGTATACTCGACAGAGTAGTCGAAGGCAGCTTGCATCAGGCTGATGGAGTTGAGCAGATATGAACGGATTGACGGTGTTGCTTACCCAAGAGGACCACCGCTGAGCACCAGGCGTTCTAGGTCAAGACCTGACATCAGCACAGAGGCCCCGCGGTTGACCTGACCAAGTACGTTCTCTGAGATAGTGACGTCATGAGCAGAGATCCTTCGACCGAATGAGATGACGAACCTTCAGGGACGAAGCAGTCTTCGAAGACGAGTTCGCAGGTGTCCGAGCCACGCATTCCAAGTTTGTCGAGCTTCTGGTGGGTCGAAAAGCCGGGGAAGTCGCTCTGGATGATGAAGGCAGTGATACCTTTGCTGCCCTTCTGCATGTCGGTCTTCGCGTAGACGACAAGCGTTGAGGCAGTGGGCCCGTTCGTGATCCTACGCTCTACTCATGAGCGGCCACGCCACTACAGCAAGAGGATGAGCACCCACCAAAACTTATTACCGTTGAGCTTGTAGCCGCCGTCGACCTTGTCCGCTCGAAGCTTCATGCTGACGACGTCCGAGCCTGCACCGGGCTCGCTCATCGCCAGGGCGCCGACCTTGCGACCGGCGATGAGGTCGGGCAGGTACTTTTCCTTCTGTGCGGGCGTTCCGTGCCTATGGATCTGGTTCACGCAAAGATTCGAGTGGGCGCCGTACGAGAGCGCGACCGAGCCGGAGGCGGCGGAGAGTGCCTCCATGGCGAGGGTGTGGTGGAGGTAGCCCATGCCAAGGCCACCGTAGTCCGGAGAGACGGTGATGCCGAGCAGTCCCATCTCACCAAACTTCTCCCACAGATCCTGGAAGATATTAAGTAAGTAGAGGCTGTGAATGCAGAATGCGGAACATACCTGCGGAAAGTTATTGCTCTTGTCGATCTCAGCCGCCCGAGGGGCGACCTCACGTTGCGCAAACTCGTCGACAGCACTCCGGAACTACTGATCAGAGATGCTGTCAGTATTGCTCTCTTGCCTTCGCCGCAATACTAATGCGCACCTCCTCTTGGTCTTCAGTCAGCCCTGAGATGTCCGTGTTGTAGAACGAGCGTGCACGGTTGGAGGCATGCCGAGCTAGGAAGACCTGCTTAGTGGCTGAGCTACTGCGGGCCGCAGCGGAGAGCCGTGTGCGGCAGAGCGAGGTAGCGCGTCCAAGAAACATGGGAAGAGTGAGAGAGCAAGTGCAGATGATCCGGTCAAGTGTGGGGAAGCCGGGCCGGTCCCCCCCCACCCATCAAGCGCGCTCGGTCACGTTCACGTCGCGTGAAATGAGACCGTGACAGCTCGCGTCTTACGCTTCCTCCAACATCCACTTCAGCCATGGCCAACCTTGAGCAATACTTCGAGCCGGGCGTACTGGAGCGCATAATAGCCGCTGATGCTGAGGATGAGATTCTGCAGTCGCAGCCCACAGTTCAATTTCTCAGTATCAAGCAGATCGAGGCAAAGCCCGCGACGAGCGCCCAGGCCGCCCAGGACCGCTACCGCATCATCATCTCTGACGGGCAGAACTACCTGCAGAGCATGCTTGCTACACAACTCAATGGCCTCATCCGCGACGGCACCGTGGGCAAGCAGAGTATTGTTCGCATTACTCAGTTCACCGTCAACACTGTGCGCGAGAAGAAGTGCGTAGAGGTGGCTTGCTGATAAAGGCGCATCTCACCAGTGTATGCTAGGCTTACTATCATACTGGGTCTCGAGGTCATCCTCAAAGATGCCGAGAAGTACGGAGACCCCAAGCCGTTGGACGGTCCAGCAGCACCGCCAGCAGGAGCAGGTACCTCTTCGACCGTCACCACGCCTATTCCTCAGCCTGCTCCTGTGACTGCTCCGGCAGCGGCAGCACGCCAGCACGACGTAAAGCCACGCGTGGACGCCGCGAAGCAGCCGTCGCGCTCGACGTACCCGATCGGGTCGCTCAGCCCGTACCAGAACAACTGGGTCATCCGGGCGCGTGTCACGCAGAAGAGCGACATCCGCAAATGGCACAATCAGAAGGGAGAAGGACAGCTCTTCAGCCTCACCCTCATGGACGAGTCGGGCGAGATCCGTGCGACCGGGTTCAACACCGTCGTTGACGAGCTCTACCCCAAGTTCGTCGAAGGCAAGGTCTACTACATCAGCAAGGCGAAGATCCAGTTCGCCAAGAAGAAGTTCAGCAATCTCGCCAACGACTACGAGATCACCATGGAACGGGGTACCGAGGTGGAAGAGGTCAGTCCATGCTGGTTCGCTTGTGGTGACTACCATTCTGATCACACTTACTACAGTGCAATGATGCGGCTGCAGTGCCTCAAATCAAGTACGACTTTGTCGAGCTCGGAAACCTGGGACAGGTTGAGAAGGACGCCACATGTGGTAAGTGCATGCCATACCGTCGTCACGTCATTTGTGGCCTTCTGATATTGTTTGCAGACGTCATCGGCGTGATCAAGGAGGTTGGCGAGATTGGCTCGATCACAACCAAGGCCCAGCAGAAGCAGCTGTCGAAGCGCGAGCTCACGCTCGTCGATCGCACCGCCGTGCAGACGCGCCTCACGCTCTGGGGCAAGCAGGCCGAGGACTGGGCGCACTTCGACCAGCCGGTGATCGCGTTCAAGGGCGTCAAGGTCGGCGACTTCGGCGGGCGCTCGCTGTCGTTCAGCTCGACTTCGACGATGAGCCTGAACCCGGACATCGTCGAGGCCCACGTGCTTCGTGGGTGGTACGACCAGCAAGGCCACAACACTGCATTCACCGCGCAGGCGGGCAGCGGACCCGGCGGGCCGGCGATGCAGATCAAGCGCGAGGACTTCAAGACACTCCTCGACGTCAAGGACAGCGACCTCGGCCAGAACGACAAGGTCGACTACTTCACCGCGCGCGCGACGATTGTGCACATCAAGCCCGAGCCGGTGTCGTACCCCGGCTGCCCGAAGTGCAACAAGAAGGTCCAGGAGGAGGGCGACTCGTGGCGTTGCGAGAAGTGCGAAACGACCTACCCCGCGCCCAAGTACCGGTAAGTTGAGAGTGCTGGATGCGTCCATGATCTAGGACTAACTCTACGTGCTCCCAGGTACATGTTGGCGTTTGCAGTCTCGGATTACTCCGCACAAGTGTGGTTCCAAAGTTTTAATGACTCGGCCGAGTTGATCATGGGTCTTGCCGCCGACGAGCTCCACGAGCGCAGGGTAAGATTTTCGCGCTTGATCGTCAAAACTATCCTATTCTGACATGCTGTTGCATCTCTTCAGCAAAACGACGAGAGTTCGTTCCACGCTGCAATGCACAAGGCGAACTACGGAACCTTCGACTTTGTCTGCCGTGCCAAGCAGGACACGTACAACGTACGTCTAGATTATCTGTCTGTAAAGCGTTCCTATCTGACCTGTCCAACTACAGGAGGTCACCCGTACACGCTACGCTATCTCGCGGATCCAGGAACTCAACTACACCGAGGAGGCGAAGCTGATGCTGGGTCTGCTCGAGTCGTCGTGGGGAGCATAATTTCTAAGACTAATTCATTCTCCGACTGTACCGTAATCGCACACTGCTCATCTAGTACTCATACGCATACATTCGTCCAGTTGGTCAGATGGGGTAGGACATGCGAGTCCTGTTCTGTAAAGGGATTGGTCCGACCGCGTCTCAGCTCAAACAA
>LCTX01000135.1:3205-14889 GCA_002233555.1 Limonomyces culmigenus | reverse complement strand
AGAGGACAAACACAGACTTATCCCCGCCTGCAGCGGGATCAGAGAGGGACACACTGAGGTCAGATTGAAACGGACGCGAAGGTGATGAATCTTCAAGTTCTTGGCCTCCAGCGTCCCCGACCCGCCGGCTTGTTCTGCAAGTCAGGGGAAGAGTGAGGGAGGCGGCAAGCAGGAAGAACAGAGGTTGCACACACGTGATCGCGATCACCCTCTTCAATGACCCACGAGTTCCAACCACGACGTGCGCCTGTGCTTGGGAGAACCTCTTCATGACTCTCAGTACGGCACCCTGGGATGCTCAACATTTTGCCTGTGTATGCTGTGTGACATCACTGCCGGCCCACAAGTAGATGCACTGCCTTTCCAGTGAAACTGGCGTATAGCAGTCCATCGATGGCTGCCCACCCTCCTCCCGCTTGCAACGTGCCCTACACTTGAACATAAGCTCCCACATTGCTATAGGCGACCTGCGTATCATGGCGGAAATGCGTCTCGCTGCCCTCCTGGACGCACACAAACGAGCCACGGACCGCGCGTACCACTCGCACCAAGGCATTGACGAGCTCTACGAGGTACGCACTCTGCGGATATACTGTTTGCGCTTCCGCCGTGCTCAACCCTCTCACAGCCACTTGCGCTGGTAGACTTTTCGCAGCCTATCTATCCTCGCGGGGTCCGGCGCCTCCGGCGTCTGTGCCGGGAGGCTGACCTCATCCCCTCATCAAGTACACTTTCGAGTGAAGTTGACATTGGATAATCACGTCCACTGTCCAAATCCCACTACTCTGACGTCTGGCGAGGTACGCTCGACGGACGCGATGTAGCCCTCAAAGTTCTGCGGCTGCATGTAGATGAACTGGAACGAACGAAGCAGGCAAGCAGCGTTACCTCTTCTCGCTACCCATACTCATGAGAGCAGGTATATCTTCACGCGCTTGTCGTATGGCAGTGCCTCCGGCATCCGAACATCGTACCATTCTTCGGTGTTACGCGACAGATCGAAGCATCCTTAGTAAGCGAATGGATGCCAGGAGGAACCATCTCGGCGTTTCTGATCGAGCATCCAAACCATGATCGAGCACAGTTTGTACATTGACTACTTCTGATTTGAAGGAGCGTCGTTTACGTCTCACCACGCAGGTCGCCGATATCGTCGAGGGGCTGGCATTCATGCACTCTCTAGATGTGGTTCATGGTGATATCAAAACGGTGCGCTCTCCCCACCTCTTTGGTCTGAAGTTCCGATACTATAGGCACTAAACCCAACTTCAGGAAAACGTGCTCGTTGATTGTGATGGTGCGGCAAGATTGACGGACTTTGGCTTGACCACTATCTTAACTGCAACTGCTACCGCGACTACCGCTGGCCGAGGTGGGGGGACTGTCCGTTATATGGCCCCAGAGCTGTTCGAGGGAGAGGTCGCTTCGGCAGGAAGGCCGACGAAGGAGAGTGACATGTTCGCTCTCGCCATTACTGTCTGGCGGGTGCGTACAGTTTCTGCTTGGTCACCTATTCATCTTATGACGTTGTTCAGATTTACAGCGAGGATGTCCCATTCTCTGCGTTCCGAGAATATGGTGTCTCGATCCGTATACTCAAGGGAGAACGACCTCCGAGGACACCGAAAATGAATGACCGAGGGATGACCAATGAAATGTGGACCAGGGTTGTCCAATGGTGGGCTCCGAATGCAAGTGACCGCCCTCTTCTTCTCGGGGATGAGCTCTTGTTCTTCCGGTGTGTGCAGGCTACACGGAGGCTATCACTCACTCATGATGTTGGCATAGTCGCGGCCGCTTCTCGCTGTCTGGGTTGACACTACCAACACCGTTTCCTGCTTCCTCGTCTGCCTCGAGGCACGCATGGGAGTACGACAAGTCCATGAATGGTGCCGCGAACCCGGCTATTGACGCTCTGATGGAGATGATGGGTCTTGAGAAGGTGAAAGAGCAGGTGTTCGCCATCAAGGACGACATCGACACGACATATCGACAGGGTGTCGTGCTGAAGAGTCGGTACAACTTGGTACTTCTCGGGAACCCCGGAACGGGTACGTCCAATTGTATTGTTCATCGGACAATACACTTATGATGCCTTGACAGGAAAAACCACTGTGGCAAGGCATTATGTTCACTTCCTTTCAGTCGCGAAGGTGCTTCCTGGCAAAGAGTTTGTCGAGACCACGGGCGCGAAGCTTGTGCACGAAGGGGTTGGTGAGTTATATAAGCTCGTTGACCATGTTATGGCATCAGGAGGTGGTAGCATCTTCGTGGATGAGGCGTATCAGCTCACGCCCGCCAATCCTCAAGGCTCAGCATCAGCCGGTAGCGGCATCATGGACTACTTGCTAGCAGAAATGGAGAACCGCATCGGCCAGATCATCTTCATCTTTGCGGGCTACAACAACGAGATGGAGGAGTTCTTCGAGCACAATCCTGGGCTCAAGATTTGCATCCCCTACAGCCTTCAATTCGACGACTATTCCGACGCCGATCTCATGGACATACTGGAGAGCATGATGTACCGCCAATATCGTGGTCGGATGCAGGTTCAGGACACAGACGGTATCCGTGGCCTGTTTGAACGTATCGCGGTGCGCAGGTTGAGCCGAAGGCGTGGCGAGAAGGGGTTCGGTAATGCACGGGCAGTGGAGAAGCATCTGCACAGAATCATGGAGCGTCAGGCTCGTCGTCTCAAGAAGGAGCGCAACCAAGGAGAGCGTCCTGACGACTTCCTGCTTGTGAAGGAAGACCTCATTGGACCGAATCCTGTTGATGTCCTCGTCGAGAGCGCAGCTTATAAGAAGCTACAGTCGATGGTGGGACTAGTGTTGATCTAGAATACGGTACAGGAGCTCTTCCAGCAGGCCAAGTATAACTACGAGCGCGAGCTGTTAGAGAAGGAGCCGCACGTACGCTACTGTATCCGCTTGTATCTCATCCGTCAAAGCTGACTCGCGTTACCATCAGTGCATACCACTAAATCGCGTCTTGCTGGGTACGCTCTCTGTCCGCTGCGATGGATCAGATACTTTACACAACTACAGGCAACCCTGGGACGGGCAAGACCACTGTCTCACAGCTGTATGGTCAGATCTTGGCAGATCTCGGGATGATCAGCAATGGCGAAGGCCAGTCCTCACGTATGAACTCGCATCACTGGCTCTCACATCCTTCTCAGTCGTCATCAAGAACCCGGCCGACTTCATCAGTGGATACATCGGCTATTCGGAGATGCAGACCAAGGCCATTCTTGCCAGTACTGTGGGCAAAGTGCTGGTCATCGACGAGGTACGACTTGCTCCCATCTGATACACTTTGCCGACACTCATCGTCTGCAAGGCGTACATGATGTATGGAGGCGGCGGTAGCTCTGAGCTGTTTGACATCAGCAGCGCAGTCATTGATACGCTGGTGGCCGAGTTACAGAGTACTATCGGTGAGGACAGGGCTGTACTGCTTCTGGTAGGATCCTGGCGAGCCTTCTATGAGTAGCATTACTGAAGAGGTTACAGGGATGCCGGCCTAAAATGGAGAAGATGTTTCAGGTACGCTACTTGGCTTGCGCAGAAAAAGTTGGGCATGCGTCTGATCATCATGCTAGAACGCTAATCCCGGGTTGGCGAGGATGTTTACCATCGAGAATGCCTTCATCTTCGAAGACTGTACGGACGGGGAGCTCTTACAGGCTTTGAACTTGAAGCTCAAGGATCAAGACTTGGCGGCCACAGATCGTGCCAAGGATGTAGCTCTGGAAGCACTCAACCGCCTCAGAAATCGTCCCAACTTCGGCAATATCGGCGAAGTAGAGAATCTTCTTTCTCAGGCGAAGATGAACTATCAGAAGCGCCAGCTTCAACTTCCTGTAGCTCAGCGATCACCAGACGCGCCCTTCGAGCCACAAGACTTCGATATAGAACTATTGTACGCCGAAATATGAAAAGATCCCATCTACAAATGTCTACCGGCAGACCCTTCCCCTTCACCATCCTGATCTACGACTGCTGACAGACGAGCACCGAACAATGCACGGGAGATGGACTCTCCTCGCTTCCGTAACTGACCTGAAAAGCAGGTCAGACACCTTGCCTGCATAAAGTTTTGAGAGCCTCTTACCGGTTTTAGCGCTTGACGGAGGGGCTGGCAGCGATGAGAGGACGTTTTGTTCGGACCGACTGCGGGAGAGCCCTTCAGTACGCAGCTGACCCAATGGCAAATCATCCTCGTCGATGTTGCTCATCGACGTCCACGTTCGCAGCGGTGCTGGAGCCTTGGTCAAGGAAGGGCCTAGAACAGAGACAGCCCCGGGGATCGCAGGGACGGGCGGTGGCGGCATAGTTATCTGGTACGGATTTCCTATGGGGGAGAGCGACATGATGCTTGGGCTCCTCAACTTAGCATTCGTAGCAGGTGTAACCGGCCCGGAGGAGGCAGCGGACAGCGGGGAAGCCCAAAGCGCAGCGCTCAGTACCGGCGTCGGCAGGTCCGGGCCCGCTTGCATGTCCAAGCTCTGAAGCGCACGCTCTGTCGTATCCAACCGAGGGCGCGGACGGGGACCACCAGGAGATGGGTCACCGAGCGGAAGGTGAAGATCTGGTCTGCGCCTCTGTGCCGAGAGTGCCGTCCCCGCTTGTGCTTGAACCGAGGCAGGTAAAGAGGACAACCGTTGAGGAAGGTTACTCCGTTGTACATTCGCCATTGCGCCGACTTCTGGATATCGTTGTGGATCCGCGAGCTGCGCTGCGACAAGCAGGTCCTGAATTTGGGCGACGCCATGACTTGTTTCGAGGAAGTGCACAGGGCCGGGCTTGACATCGACCGAAGTCTTCTTTTTCCGGACTGCCAGCAGGGTGTGTGACGAGCTGGCAACGGGTTGCTCATCTTTGGAGATCAATGAGCACATGCGTGGGATGTCATGACAGCTGGGTCGACCCACTGGTAGACATGTTCTTGTAGTACCCCTGGACGTTCGAGCCGTTCGAGGACGATGGCTGCATGAAGGACGCATCTGACATGCCTCGTGGGCGTGCAGCGCCGCCGTTGCCGTTCCCATAGCTCCCAGCGCCTCCGCCGTTTCCATACCCGCCGTTGCTGAACCCACCACCAGCACTCCCACTCCCGCCGCCGCCATCGGGATAGCCGCCACCACCTCCACCCCCGCCACCGCCGTCCGAGTCGGCATTCTCCCGCTCGCGGATCCTCCGTTGCCTGGGCGGCTTCTTCGAGTTGTACGCCATGACCGTTTTGAGTGCACGGATCTGCAGGCTCCGACAACTTGTGAGGGTCGCCACCTCGTACACGCCCACGCTCGTGCTCTTGCTCAGCGAGCGGTGCATCGCGTGCACGCACAGTGCCTGCAGCTCTTGTAGCTCGTACAGGCTCGCGAGCATCAGGAGCTGGCTGAGCACCGCCGGTATGTGCTGCAAAGGCGTACACAACGCACGTGTGTACACATACTGCGCAAGAGCAAGGACGACCGCGTAGGGCTCTGTCAAGTACAGTGCTCGAGGCGCCAGCCGAGGATCCGTGCGCTCCCCGTCCACCGCGCCCGCGGGTGTGACCACCGAGGGAAGGGGCATGCCTATCGATCCCACTTCCCCTGCGATCTGGCTAGCTTCGGCGACGAAGCGTCGGCGCCGGGCAGCGAACCACGGCCAGCGCTCTTCCAGTATCCGTCGCGAGACCAAGACACGCCGGCTGTCTTCGGACACGAGCTCAAAGTCTGCGAGCGTGCCCTCCTCGAGAGCGGCGAGTCCAAGCTCCTGTGAAGGCACGCTCAGCGCCCGTGGAGGGGGCTGGTAGAACCCGAAGGCCTCAAGGTCGATCGTCGCGACGTCCTCCCAGCAAAGCAAACGCCGGTTGTAGTCCTCGACGAGGCTTCCGTGCCGGTCACCGAACACGAGCAGTTTGTTGCCCTCTGCGTATAATGCACTGCGGAACCACGAGCCTGCGAGGAGGGGTGCTCCAGGTTCAATGCGGTGCCAAATGTTCGTCGTCAGGTCAAGAGCCCACACAGAGTACGTCTGGAAGCTGTGCGCCAGATACGTTCCAGTTAAGATCAGGTAGTGGCCGAGAACTACTCCGGTAGGGAAGCGGAGACCCGGTGGGAGGGACGAGCCGGTCATATTACTGGAGCGGTCTGAGATGGTAAATTCGGCATCTCCTCCGGGCTCAGGTGAGAAGACCTCAAGCTCTCGCTTGACGTCAGTGAACTGCAGAAACATATCAGTGACTTATCTGGAAAACTGACAAGGGGCTTACGTTGTAGTTAGAGTACAAATATATATCGCTCGGCTCGTTCGGAGGAGGTGTCGTAGAGTAAGGTAGGTGAACGAGCCTGTCGATCTCGGTGAAACCGTTTCCACCGTTATTATCGACGTCGGACGTCACACTATCAGGTTGGAAACGAGTCCCCGGCATGCCCAATTGCGAATCATGTGGCTTGGTGTCGGGAAACTGCACGGCAAGTGTTGGAGCTACGGCCACACTCCGGTAGGTGCCGCAATGCCTGGGATATGGACGCCGGGACACCCAAGACCGTGCCTTCAAGTTGAAGCCGCAGACGTCGTCGAGCCAGACGTTGTTGATGTCCTGACCACCGATGATGAATAGAGTATCAGTTGTGACCGCACTGAGGTGGGCGTATCTAGCCCGAGGTAGTGAGCTAGTTGGTGCGGATGGCAGAACCCCGGGTGTCCAACGGTTGATGGCGATATCATACAGCCAGACGTCGTTGAGCACAATCAAGTCTTCCGGGTCGGGGCTGTCTGGATTGTTGCCCATACCACCAAAGACAACGATGATGTTGCCCCCTGGTCTTGGATGTGAGCAGGGTGGTGGAATGCGGTGAAGAAGGGGACGCACATGGATCGGCAGAGTGGAAGTAACGGGAGGGTGGGTGCACGTCTTCAGGCCTAGGTCTGATAGGTTCGTCCCAGCTGTAGGTCTTCAGGTCAAAGATGTGTAGCTCGGCGACCATCGTCCGCTCCGCGACGAGCCGACCTCCCTGAAAGCTCTCCGGTCAATAACGGGACACGACCGAGACCACAAGATGACACGCACAAAAAGGTACATCTTTGACCCAATGACAGTCGTAGATGCACCCTAAGCACGTCCAAATTCAGCCTTCCTACGTCAGAGAGTGATCGACGGAAGCCGCTCACCACGAGCCGCGGTGGGACATGGCCCGTCGCGCGCTGGCAGGTGGTCGTGAGATCTGAGATCGAGTGCATTTATGCCAGGCTGGCGAGTATGTTTATCGCCTAGTGGACTCCCTACACGCGTTCGGGCAGCGAAGCGGGGATTCGGCGAAGCGTTGTGTACCGGCGGTCCAAACGGGGCGAGGTGATCGACGCACAGGCGCCCGGGCGTTGTTCTCCTTCTGTCGACTTAGTGCTCAGCCCCAGCCGGGTATCGTATCCGACGGAATTCTGTACAGCGTGCGGTCGCGGACGTGCACAGGGCGTGGGTGTGAGACGAGCCGAGGGACCGCAATGGGACAAGGAGACCGAAGGACGGCCTTCATCACACTGCCCGCACTCCATCTCTCCCATCAGCCTCGCCTCCCTGTCGAACATCACAGCGGAGCAGCTGCCCACCCTTTGGGCGACTTCTCGACCATCTCAGCCCTGCCTGTTGCCTGACTGACTGACTGCTTTCTGGCTCTCTTACCATCTCCGTCCGCGTGATATTCTGTTCTTAGACGATACAGTATTTCCGACTCCCCTACTCAGAGCACCACACCCACGCTAGTGACATGATGCTCCTGTTGTGCTTGCACGAGCTCATCTGAGCATTTGAACAATGATCGAGTACACCATACACTCGACTCTTCCATCAGCAAACGTGGTGTCTTACGAGAAACGAGAAGCCACGTTGTAACACCCACAGGAGAGGTATATGGTACTTGTGCCATCTCAGATCTCAGAGTACGACGCACGGCGGCTTGGGGTTGAAGGACTTCTTCGACCTCACCTGCGACGTGGTGCCCTGGCCCACCGGTAACGGGTCGAGCTCCTTGACTGTCGCGCGGAGCTCGCGCACAATGCACGTAAACGCCTCCTCGACATTGTGTCGCGTCTAGGCTGACGTCTCGAAGAACTTGCATCCCCATTGCCTAGTCTTGTCGTGGCCCTCGTCAACTGTGACCTCACGGTGCTGGGTTTTGTCCATCTTGCTATCGACGAGGATGAAGACGGGCTTGTCGTGCTTTGCGCGCATGATGTCGTTGTAGTAGCGGTCGAGCTGGAAGAAGGACGAGCGCTGTGTAATTGAGTACACAAGTACAAAGCCATGCGGCTCTCTGTGCATGTTACTATCAGCCTCGTACAGATGAGAAGCCGGCACCCGCACCTATAGTACCAGGCACGATCATCTATACATACTCCATGAGCCCTCGTTACGGACAGCAGGGCGCAGCTGACCGTGTATGAGAGGTTCAAACAACTCTATCATACAGAGCTGGTCGTCTATCGGCCATTGCTTTCGGCCCAACTCATACGGTACGCCGGTGGGGTCAAACGTCTGTGGGAGCAAGCACCATCATGACCCAAACGATGCTCTATGAGACTGATCACACTATGCATCTGTTGAGCGGCAGGGCGAGCCCATATGATAAGCGCGAGCGGGATATGCACGCATGGGTAGACAGACATACTAGTGAAAGACTCTGTGATGAACTTCATGGGGGAATACTGATCAGCGAGCGTATAAGCGAAGGGTAGTTGATAGCACTACCTGGCACCCTAGTGAATACTTGCCGACGTCGCCTTCGCCCAAAATGGCTACAGCCCAGTGGTCCATGGTGATAATCACCGAATGGGGACACGAGGTGTGCGAGGCGTGTGAGAGCGTGGGGCATCGCGATTGGAAGATAAGAGGGCATACGGCCACACTGCATGCTGCGGAACGGCCAGACCAAACACCGTCAAGTGGAAGACCCTCTACGCACCGCCATTCAGTTCTTGAATTCTCATACACCGCTTGTATCGAAATTCACATGTCGAGAAAAGTGACTGAAGACGCGCAAGGGCTGTGTCGAAGAGAGAAGAGGGCGCTGCATCAGGCTGCACACAGGTATGCGTAGCTGTGATCCCCCACGTTCTGCAGTTCGAATCTCTTTCAGCTCAGGTTACTGTTATCTCTCTAGACTATACAAGTACCTTTTACTCAGAGCACCACACAGATCCTCCCCTTTGTGCACAAGCGCTTGCCCACGCGCGAACGCAGCTTCTCGAGCTCCTTGCCACTCTCGCGGAGCTCGCGCACGATGCACGTAAACGCGTCCTCGACGTTGTGCCCCGTCTTCGTGGACGTCTTGTAGAACTTGCAGCCCCACCGTTTCGCCTTCTCGAGGCCCTCCGCCGTCGAGACCTCGCGCTGCGCATCCTTGTCAAACATGGTCCCGACAAGGATGAACACGGGTTCTCCACGCTTCGTGCGCATGAGGGTGCTATAGGTGAGCTCGAGGCCACGCTCGAACGAATCGCGGCGTGTCACGGAGTACATGAGAATGCACCCGTCGCGAGGCTCCCTGCAGGCCTCGATCTCAGCCTCATGCACACTCAAGGACGGGGTACGTACCACGCGTAGCTCTTCCGAATAGCCAAATACTCTTTTGCGCGCTGTAAGCTATCGGCGCAGCGGACCGAATGCGGCTTGCCTGCCTGGAGCGGAGAAGTCGACTATCTTGAGCATGCAGAGCTGCTCGTCGACCGACAGCGTCTTCCGGTACGTCTGGTCCATCGTGGGATCAGAAATATGCTCTGTAGTACGTACGAGAGCTGTGAGAGGTTTGTAATTGCTCTGAGGTGGATAGACATACCGGAGACCGTCTCTAGGACGAACTGCACGAGAGGTGCGTGAGCCCATGTATAGGCAAGAATGGCACATGGGTGGGCACCTGTTCCACGAGCGAGGTCCTACCGACGAGCATTTCGCCCAACAGAATCATGGACCAGTGTTCTTTGTCCTCGTCCATGACAGTAACGACCGAGACCATGTGGTGAATGTGTGAAAGAGGGAAGAGTGGGTTGCACTGCAAGCAAGCATGCTATGCAGGCTGCAACAATTACGTATGCTCTTCACCGCTTCATCGCGATTCCTGCAGCCATGTGTAGTTCAGGTGCTTCACATGAGAAGTGACACAGCGATGCAGATGATGGACGGAGTCAGAGGAAGAGGCGAAACAGGTACTCGGGTCTGGGGGCATGTCGGCAAAAGAAAAACGATCCTCTGACAATTCCGGCATTCATCTCTCTAGAATACCTGCACGATGCACCGATCCAGTCCAAGACTCCAAAATGTCCAAGAAACAACCACCCCAGTCCATGCATACACCCCATCTATCGCCGCAGCGCCCGCTTCTGCGCGCCGAGCCTCGCGCGCTCGCGCATCGCACTCGGGATCGCCGGCGCCGGCCTTGCAGCGCGCACGCGCACGCGCTGCTTGTACACAGCATACACGCCGCCCGCATCGCGGTTGCGGCTGCACGTGCGGCGCGCGCGGGCGGGGCACGAGCGGTCCTGCCCCGCGAGGATCTCCCCGCTCTATCGCACCCCCATCAGCCACCACCGCCTGAATCTCTGCTGCAAAGCGCACGCACGGGCGAGAAGGCACACGTGAGATCGGGCGCGCGGTCGGGCGCGCGTGCCCCGCCGTCGGCGTACGCGCAGAGCGCACCCGAGCGCACGGCGCGTGACCGCTGCAGCTCGTAGCGCGCGGCGAGCGCGGCCGGCGGGCACGTGTATGTGCACCCGGTGTCGAGCGGCTCCTCGTACGCGCGCGGGACGGGCGATGCACTAGGTGCGGCGGCAGGAGCGACGGCAGCGAGTGCAGGCGTGAAGAGGGCGGCGAGCGCGAGGAGGACACTACTGGTGGCGGCGCGCATGGTGCAGGGGTGGCTCGCACTCAGATCCCCGGGTGCGAGATATAGGGTTGCGCGTGCACAAAGAGAGATGCCGGAGATCGATGCACGAGGCACGACATGCTGGTGTGCGCTCGCCGCGCGGGCCACGGGATGAGGCAAAGAAAAGGGTGCGCCACGCCGCGATGACGCGCCGATCCTGCGAAACACCATAACAGAGTTCGCGACTGAATGGCGCGCGGGGTGGCCCGCCCGTATGTGGCCCAGGCAGCAGGCGCGAGGCGCGGGCGAGTCCAGATTGTTTCATTGGGCACACTACACGTTGTGATATCGGGCCGGCTCACGGCCACCGGCGCGCGAACGCCCGGGCGAGCCGCGGCGCGAGGTACAGGCTCAGCCCCAGGCGGACGGGGAACAGCGCCTGTGAGGGGATCGTCAGCGCGGGCGCGGGCGGAGAGACGGGGCGGGCAGGCAAGCGACCTTGACGACGAGGTAGGCGGCGGCGGCGTCCATGACGTGCTTCATGCGGACGCGCGCGGCGCCGTCTGCGAGGCGGCCCTTCCAGTCCTGGCGGCCCTCGAGCCCGTCGACCGCAGACTCTGCAATCTGCGCGTCCGACGGCTGCGTCCGCCCGCGCGCGAGGGCGACCATGCGCTGGAGCGTGCCGGGCGGCGGGCCCTCGCTGTCCTCCCGTGGCCGCGCGCGCCACGCGCTGAACAGGCCGAAGCCGCCGCGGACCGTCCCGCGCACCGACGCCTCGACGAGGTCCGCGACGGTGCGGGTGTCGCCGGGCCAGGGCACGCCCGTGCGGAGGACGCGG
>LCTX01000133.1:0-38904 GCA_002233555.1 Limonomyces culmigenus | reverse complement strand
GGGGGGGGGGGGGGGGGGGGTATGACAGACGGATCCTCCACTCTCTCAGTAGACGAAAGGGATGAACTTGTAGGGCACCTTGGCGCAGTAGCGGTCCCAGTCCTCGCCGTACTTGATGGCACATCTGAACGGGGTCAGTGAGTGAGTTGACGGGTGGCGTAGGCATTGATAAAACCCACCTCTCAAAGTCACGACCGCAGCGGTGGGTGAGGACAGTGATGAAGAAGAGCGGGTAGAAGTACGGGATGGCACTGGCGCGACCAACGATCGCTCCCCACATGAAGGACATGGTGAGGTCGGCGGCGTAATTCGGCTTGCGGCAGAAACGCCACCAACCGCTCACGAGGAGCTTGTTACTGAGGGGAGGATAAGTATCGATAACATTGCGTTCGCATCAGAGAGACGAACCCGTGCTTCGTCTGAATGAACTCAGGATTCTTGATCGTGCCCCATGGGAGTTGCGGGAAGGCTTTGCGGTAGGTGAACACACCCTGGCCCTGCATCTTGAAGCGCGACTTTTGTGACATCGAAGTGTCCCAGCTGTCAGAGTCGTCAGCATCGATGTCCCGAGTCACAGCTTTGATGAAGCACATACATGAAGTATGCCGTCAAGAGAGTCGCGAACATGAAGACGTAGGTCAACGTCGAGAACCTGTACGCCGACGGGTCGTGCGACGCCATGTAGACAACAGCGTACACGTATGTCTGGAAGAACGTGTGAGCATTAACCCAAGGGCCGCGGAATGAGTGTAACTGACGAAGGGGACACCGGCAAAGTTCCAGAAGATGACCATGAAGCCCCACTTCTCGTGGTACATGTCCCAGGTCTGAGGGATGCACTCTTCACCTTTGCAGCTGCACACCTTCGTAAGCGATTCAAGTCGCATGTGCGTGCTCACGAAACTCACCAAGCGTTGAGGTAGAGCCAAGTGGCCAGACACATGAAAGCCATGTTCTGTTCAAGCGAGCAGTTAGACCCTAATCTGTGAAGATGTGTAATGTCACTTACGGGAGTGACGGCTCCATAGAGTTCGTACTGCTTGCACGCTCCCGAGACGGAGAGGAAGAAGACGATGACCCATGGGATGCGGACTTCGGCCCACATCTTGAGATCGATTGGGCCGAGGCGGGGGTTGAGCGCGGCGCCCATGAACAGGTCGTAGGCAAAGTTGCCGGACATGCGCATGGCCTCGCCACGCAACACCGCCCAGAAGTAGGTACCGAACGAGACAGCAAAGCCCCAGATCATCGCGACAGTCATGATGTGGCCGTAGTTGTCGATGATCTCGGTGAGACGGAAGACGCCGGTGTAGTGGAGAACGAAGGCAGCCAGGTACGTGATATAAATACACCAGGTGGCGTTACAGTTGTAGGTGAGGGTCTTGTATCCGAGGGAGGGGACCGGGAGGCCCTCCTGCTTGAATCCGGGGACGACCCATGCGAGGAAGAGTTCGAAGAAGATGAGGCCAGAATACACTTTCCACGCGTACAAACTCGGAGACGCGTCCTGTGGCCAGAAAGTTAGAGAGCCATGGCCCGGGGCTGTGGAAGAAGAAATGGGCGTACCACGCGAACGTGCTCCCACATGTCCTTCACAAAGGGAATAATGCCGTCAACAGAGCTGGGATGGACGAGCGCGCCGTCGTAGAACCAGCAGCAGATCCATAGGTAATACATGAGGACGGGAAAGCCCAGCATCATCGCAGTGACGCCGAACGGGCCGCCGAACTCGTAACTGTATATAGAGTTCAGAGGACTGTGTCCCGGGGGAGTGGACAGGCGAACGTACAAGGCATGTTTGTCAAGTAACTGATCTCTCGCTTTGCCCTCAGCGGTGATGGCTACGCGTGGATCCGTCTTTTGGTCGAGGAGGGTGGTCCGCTCGTGTGGCTGGGACATGTTGGTCGCAGGGCAAGTGCGAAAATGCCAAACTCAGACGTTAATTATAGGTTCGGCCCGATGTCGTACCACGAAGCGCAGCTGACAAACTTAGGGCCGGTTTGCGCGATCACGGGACCGCGGCTGACGCAGCCAGCCGGCCGGCATCGGCACCTGCCGCTCTATCCTTGTTTCCGCACTGTATCCACTGTGTCTTCCTCATCAGTATGGCATCATCAGTGTTCTACCGGTTCAACTCTAGAAAGGACGAGAGTCGCGTCACTTTTGATGGGACTGGCATATCCATATTCGACTTGAAGAAGGAAATCATCCTAGCCAACAATCTGGCTAAAGCGAATGACTTTGACCTGCACATCTTCTCGCAGTCGCACGAAGGTGCTTACTCGGATGCTCGGCTATACCGGCGTAATTTACTCTGCCGACTGGCTCACCGGATTACTCAGAAATCAGCGATGACGCGCACGTCGTTCCCCGCTCGACTTCCGTCATCGTGAAACGCCTGCCTTCTGCGCGGCCTGGAAGGGGCAGTGCCAGCAAGTATGTCGCAGACGTGCTAGCCGTTCAGGACGGAGGCGCTGGGGGTGGCCACGGAGGGGGAGGTGGTGGCGGAGGCGCCGGGGGTGGTTTCGGGGGAGGTTCTGGGTGGCAGAGGTCTGCCATGTCGAGACGCTTCGACGGCAAGGACGACGCGCCAAAGCCTGCGATTCAGCCTGTTGTGCGCATCTACGTTATAGTTTATCCATTATCTGCTAAGAAGAGACGGTTGTATAGGCACCTATCGTCACCAACATCGCCCAGGGCGAGGAGGCCGCAGCTATCGCAGCCATGTTTCAAGCTCAAGATACCAACTGGGACGAAACGCAGGAACGAATGTCACAGTACGTGTTTGCCCTCGGCGGCCTCCTCCGTCTGAGCTGTAGACTACTCCCTTCTAATGAATACCTCTTCAACTCTCTCTCCTTCGTGCCCGCATCTGCTCTCTTCATTCAGTGCAACGTACATTCGAGGCGCAGCTCGTGGTGGCAACAGGGGAGGTCCACCTGCCTCTGGTGGCCCTAATCACCTACAAGCGGCTCAGCACCGCTTCTCCGACCGCCCTCTTCCTGCGAGTTACGTATGCTATCGATGCGGCCAGAAAGGTCCGTGTTCCCCTACTTGTGAGAATCCGTGATCTTGACTCACTGCGGGCAGGTCATTGGATCCAGGACTGTCCTACCAATAATGACCGCGAGTACGACAACCGGCCTCGCATCAAGCGAACGACTGGAATCCCACGAAGCTTCCTAAAAACCGTCGAGAACCCGGGCAGCAATACACAAGGTGTCATGGTCACTCCCGAAGGCGGCTTTGTGGTCGCTCAACCGGACGTGTGAGTGTGCTGGGTTTTGACCCCATCACGATGTCTGTCTGACCTGACGTGACTCACAGTGCCTCATGGCAGAAGCAATTGTCCAAGCGAGCCAAGGTATTGACGGAGCCTGAAGTACGCGAGCGCCCTCCCTCGGACCCTCAGCTCGCCTGCCCGATCGACCGCAAGCTCTTCCGCGAGGCCGTCAAGACACCATGTTGCTCAACTACGTTCTGCGAAGACTGCATTCAGTCTCACCTGCTCGAGCGGGACTTTGTGTGCCCGAACTGTGAGCGCAAGGTTCCCGGTCTCGACAAACTGTCCAAGGATCTCGAGACGCGCAAGAACGTGGTTGCATACATCGTCAGAGCCATCGAGGACAGCAAACAGGGTGAGGATGGCTTAGATGGCCCTGCTGATCAGCATATGGTCGTGAGTCGAGGCTTCACCTACCGTTTCAGATCGTCAGACTGACTGCTTCCCATCGCAGGAGTCGACTGCAGCTACGACCAATGCTCCGACCGGAAACGCCATGCAGCAAGACACCGCTGTCTCCGATGCCGCCAACATGCCGCAAAGGATTGCGGACAGTGTGCCAGGGCTTCAGGCACAGGTCCAGCAGCTGAGTAAGATGCTGCAGAACCCAGCTCTGCCGGCGAACGTGCGCCAGCAGACTGAGATGCAGCACCAAGCGCTTCAGATGCAGCTCGCCTACGCACAGAACATTGCAGCCGCGCTGGATGCGTCACAGGGCCAAGGAGCGTCCGCGGGCGTCATCAACGGGATGCCTATGCCTGGTATGGGCGACGCATTTGGCATGGCCAACATGAATCCCGGCGGAGGCTACATGCCTGGCGGAGGATGGGCGAACAACCAGTTCGGCGCCCCTGGACCGGCAAACGATCCAGATTCGGCGTACCAGCGGTTGCCTATGAATAACAGGCGCCGCAACCTCAAACGCGACCGGCCCTCTGACTTTGTAGAGGTGGCTGGCACTGATGGGGACAATAAGCAGCCACGGTACTGGGAATGAGAGGATGTTCGTGTGAGCGATTGAGCGAGTGTGTATATGTACATTCCGTCTATATATTCCCGTAATCCATTGGTACCCTTCACAATGATCCGTTCTCTGCAGATGTGGGTGTTGATGGCTCCTCTACCTGGATCTGTCCCTGGCGGTTGACTCCCTTCAGTAGAGTTTGCTGGTACGACTCCCAGGCAGCAATCAGCTGTTTCTGGCCGTCGATCATACTTTGGAGGAACCGCTGAAGAGACGCCTTGAAGTCGGTGATGCGCTCTTGCTCGAACCGAGCCACCTCTGACTTGATCAGACGAGAGCACTGCTCGAACTCCTGCTTGGCCTCCATAGCACGGCGCTCTGTCTGTAGGCTATGTGAGGACACTAGCGGATTGGCACATACACATGATCAATAAGCTTACCTCTGCTATGTGGTTCAGTGAGTAACCGAGACGGTCGGCTTGTATCTTGCCCTGAGCACGGTTGCGTTCATGCAACTGCCTGACTCGGCGTACTTCAGCGTCGGCATTTTGCCATACATGGTATGTTCGAACGCGGGAGCTGAACGCGAGCTGTGGATTGAAAGTGAGTGGGATAAGAACTGAGGACATGATGATTCGCGTCTACTCACCCGCACAGAGGAGATGAGACGAGCATACTCATCCGCTGAAGGGGGTACCTACTCAGTGATCACATGTTTTTTCGACGCAGAAGTAGCTCACCGGTATGCATGAAGGTCATAACGTCTTGCTGCCCCTGAGCGTTTTGGATGGCTTGCGCCCGGCGTTCCACGTCGGCCAGGCCGGAAAGAGCGTGTGCCAGAGGTTTACCAAGGTCTGACAGAGCGAGATCGGAAATCGTTTGCCCAAACTCTCCAATCGTTCCAGCAAGATCTAGGAGATTGATGAGCGGTGATATGCGAGCGTTTGAAGGGTACGAAAACGGACCAGATCGCTGTTTGGTCACGAGGTCGATCGCCTTGACGAGACCTCGCAGCTGCAGCTCCAGACTGTCAAGGTAGGTTTTCTTTTGGTCAAACCACTGTTAACGCATCAGCGGTGGCTCCAGAAACACACATGTTGGATGCCTCACATCATCCGTCTCGTGGAAACGAGGACCTGTGATGGTCTGCCCGATGGAGGCCATGAGGCCGCCGCGTTCGTTTGCAATCTCGGCTTTTCTTTGCTTGATCTGTAACACATCATGGTTAGCGGGTATGTTCGCTGGCCAGCCATTAAATTATCTCACGTCCAGAGCGAAGCTGTCACTCTCGAGGAACATCTTCAAGTCCACGTCTCTCATGAGCACGGGGTGGTTTGCCATCTTGTTAATGCACTTCTCCAGACCATGTCGACGCTGCTCAACGAACGAGCCCTCGAAGCGACCGAATGGATTCTTCTCTGGCACAGGTGGCACAACAACCCCAGGGTTGTTGAGAGACAATGTTTCATACAGCCACAGGAAATCCGAGTATCTTCGGAGCACAGAGAAGGAAGGTGAGCGGAAGAGACTCGAGGTCGTCTACGTCGCCGTGTGAGTGAAGCAAACGTGTGTAGAAAAGAGGTGAATCGCACTCTAGTATGAACGGTATACATCGTGTAGCCTCGAATCGGATCGCCGACCTTTTGGGGGTCGTCGACCGTGATGCTGAACACACCGTCCGAACCGTCCTGATCCTTCCCATCCAGGGAAGCAGAAGGAGTGACCTGAGCCTAACAGATTCGTGAGAGTGGGTTGTAAGGTTGAGCAACACCGCTTACACTGCTCTGCTTGGCTTCGGCGTCTGCTCGAGACTTGTCGACAATAGCTTGCAATGGCTTGTCGTCATCATCCTCTTCGTCTGTTGATTGACGAGAATGCCAAGCAGTAGTAGATGACACTGAGGGCTCGCGCTCGGTAGCGAGAACCGGAACACTGGAAGCTCCTCCGCTCCACAGATCTGAAGCTCCTCCAAGGGAAAGGTCGGAAAAGCCCTGGGTGGGCGGCTGCTGCGGACGATCGAGCGGTGATACGAAGGAGGGCTCAGGCTGCCAGGCGAGTGACGGCTCTGAGACAGGTAGAGTGTGGGTTGGAAGAGCGGACGTGCCCCAGCTGGGTGACCTCCTGGATTTCGATGGGGTGTGAGGGACGGATGGAGGTTGGGAAGGAGTGGCCGATGTGGGCAGCGGCGAAGTCCCGCGGGTGGGTGTGGTGGGTGACGATGAGCCTTGCGGCTGAGTGGTTGACCCTCTGACATCATCCAGCGGGCTCGCAGTGGATGGAGCACTGAACTCTCTGAATCCTGATGTAGAGGTTGGGAGCTCTGTCTCCGGAGAGTCGGGCGCAGAGAGGTCCAAGGGACCCTCAGAGAGTGTGGGCTCCGGGACACCAGCCGTGGTGGTTGGCGGTTCAGTGGGATCTACAGGTGTTGGTTCTACTCCAGATTCATACTCATTCGTGAACGTAGACTGTTCTGACTGCAAGTTCGCGTATGGATTGGCCCAAGGGTCGGGGGAGGCGGAGCGTGGCTTTGCGAATGGGTCCTCAAATGGGTTTGAAGAGGACAGTAGATCATCAAAGTTTGCCATGCTGGGATTGCAATATCAAGCTCAAACAAGTCCTGCGAGGTAGCAAAGCAAGTATTGCAGCGAGATATATGACGGTATGGCGGAGGGAGAGAGGCCTGAAGCCGGATTGTGGCGCTAGTCGAGGTGTCACACACGCGCAGCAGGGACCAATCATATGCAGTGTGATACGGAAGGGTATATACGTGTGTGGTTCATGAGTGTTCATTGCAGCGGCATATCTGCGACAGCAACAGAAAGCGCAGTCCAATTCGCCGTGACGAGCTCGGCAAACTGAGACTCCTCGCGAGCGAAGCTCTGGACAGCTTGCGTAACGAGCGTGTTCTCCCGATTGTGTAGAACGACCCTCAGTTCGTGCCACATACTGTGGGTTCAAGTTGAGCTCAGTGCCTTATGACCTCTGCATCCGTGAAGTACACGTACCAAGCACGTATGAAGACTCGACGGTGGAGCTGCATGGCGATGATAGCTTGATCCTTCTCGATACTACCTGAGAGGCGGTCTGCTTCTTGCTGCCAGCCGTCCTTCTGTGCAGCCCGAACGCCTTCCATCTTCAGCGCCATCACTTCGACCTTCTTGCGCAACTTGTCCACTTGATCGCCAGACTGTTTGTCATGACGGATGAAGAGCTCACGAAGAGCCATATACAAATCGCGTTGAGCCTGTAGGACGGTCAATGACACGGCTTTATGATCATGCATGAAACATGCCTTGAGGGCCTCGAGCGTGCTATACATAAGCATCCGAGTCTGTACACTCCGGTCAGTAACCAAACTAAGAAAGAAGAAGGTAGATCAAACCCTTGGCTCCAGAAGATCTGCATGCCTTTGACAGTGCGTAGCAGCGCGCTCAATCCCCTTGTTGATTCCGCTACACAGCTCACACTGGTCGCCGCGCCAGCAGGCGGCGTTCACTTCGGTGAGAGCGCGAAGCGTGTTGGTCAACCTAGCCGAGTCACCCTACTCGAGACGATGGTGAGTATGCGTCCTGGCAACGAAAAGTCGTCTTACAGCTGCAGATTCACGACGCTTGATCATCCTCTCGGCGAAGATGCAGACCTTCTGCCAATGATCAATCATGGCGTTCACCTTGCCTCGCACGTGAGCCAGCTTCTCCTCAAGATCGCTCGGGATTGTCATCTCTTCGGTCTTGTCTACACGCTTGCTTGCGGACTCTTCGTCTGAGGAGATCGACGTGCGCCGGCGCCAGTCATCAAAGGACTGTTCGGAGAGGAACGCCGTGAGAGCGCCGTCTTCCCGGATGACTGGGTGATTGACGACAAAGTTGAGGAACCGAGAAAGACCTCGCCTATAGTTTCACGAGTCAGTGACCCTCATGTAGTACCGCTGGGAGTTGACTTTTTACCTTCTCTGTTCAAGGAAGTTTTCGTCGGCTGGGCGAGGGTTTAGAACGCGTCTCTGTCAAATCGAGAGCTATGTCACGTACGTTGTATACGTTTCGGAGCTGATCGAACTGTCATTAGACCAAGAAAACGACTCCAGTCATCAAGGACTCACGAAGAGCGGGTAGCAGTCGGAACGGGTATCGTCGAATTAGAATCTCCCATAGTATTACAAACTCAGAATAACGCCGAGGAATGTTCACTCCTTTCTGTATCAGAGGCGCATTTAGTTCTGGATAGGGATATGTTCAAAAAAAGAGATGCAGCTAACCGTAGAAGTCATGTCGTAGACGGTGTAGCGGTTCAAGATGAAACCGGCTTGGCCCTTGATGTTGATATTCACTATCTCCAGGTTCTTCCACCATTCGTCTGGTAGCCCTGTACCGGCAATTGCTGAAGACGAGACATTGGCCACTACAGGTGCCTCTCCACCAAAGACTGGACTGCCAAAGTCTGGGCCGTTCACTGCTCGCGGAGCAGGAGGACGTGACGCTGTACTCCAGGGATCATCTGCCGAGTATACTGGCAAAGAAGGATTGGGCTTGGCACCAAAATCTTGTCCTCCAGGTGACGCTATTTCGGAGAACGAGGGTGGGAGAGAGGCGAGGTCGAGAGTGGGCTCCGGAAGGTCGTTCTCGGAGGCGAGCGCAGCCACACGCTCTATGCTGACATCTTCAAGGTCGAGATATGTCAGATGGAGCATTCAAATGACATATATGAGGCCAAAAAACCCCACCTTTGCCGGCTTGAGCCAAAGCGACCAGAGCCAGAGCAATGAAGAACTCGAGCTTGGAGACCCGTGGCTTCGAGCTCACTAGGTTGACAATCTAAAACATAGTGCAGTATGTCAGTGCATTTACCACTGGTGGTCGATGCAGCAAATGGCGTACCTTGTCCACCGTCGCTGCGGGGAGGCCAGAAGCACCGATCACTCTGGAAAGTGTGTTGACGGAAATCTCCCCAAGACCCAGTGGATCGACGGCACTCAAAGCCTGGTTGTAGCTCGCGGGTACCGTCGCGTCTCCTATGCATAGGTTCAGTGGATGATTTTGGGATGAAGGAGGTCGTAGCGCTTACCTATGGACCCGAAGGCTGAAGCCGGCCCCGAGGGTATTGGTGGAGGCGACGGCGAGGGTCCAGCACTCCATGGGTCCAATCCATCGTACACGCTGGAGTTCAGAGGCCCGTTATCATCTACGAAGTTGTTTCCGAACGAGGTGGAGGGACCGAGGCCTCCGTAGCGGGGTGAAGGCCGAGGATTGTTGAACATGATAGTGACAGGCTGACAAAATTGTCGCTAAGCCTTGTGCTTGGTCGTTGCGATAGGGCTGTCGGGGTAGGTATATTCCGCAGTGCGTGCTGAGGACAGGGACTGCGAGCCGGGAAGCGCAAGAGCCAGGCGAGGACCGGGGTTCAGGTGGACGTCATGACCACGCCAGTTCCACAGACAGTCGGCAGCGGCCAATTATTGCATCCCACAGACTTTCAAAACCAATAGATTAGATAGTTGCCCAGATCGAGATTTTGTATACATCATCATCATCGTCATCCCTCTACTCAGGCATTCGTCTCCTTCGCCGCAAAGTGCAGCGTCCAAGACGACAGCAGACGATGCGCATTGACTTGCTCTCCAGTGAATCTGCGGGAACGCATGTCAGTCAACGGACACCTCTTACGAGCACGATTTAGGCAAGAGCGGCGTACCCAGGTGTGCCATATGTGAGCGGCGTCATGTACATGAACATGCCGAACAAGACGATAACAAAGCCAGCGACAACAGCCGGACCCTTGACGCCGAGATCGGCGTACTGATGCGGGCGCGACTTGGTACGCATGCTCGGACCCTTGATGGAGAGCGGGTAGTTGATGGTCTCGGAGAGAACGAAGGACAGAACGGAGCCGGCGATGAGCGCCGACGCAACGTGCGAGGGCAAGTAGTGGTGGATGAATAGCTGGCGACCCATCAGGAAGAATGGGAAGTAGTGCACCGCCCATACGAGCAAGAAGAATCCGGCCGAGTTCCAGAGGCGGTCGCGTACCGGGTCCGACAACGGGCGAATGTTCCGCCGGCGCGCGAGAAGGTCTGCGCCGAGGATACCAACGAAAACGGCGAGGGCAACCACACACGTCCACCATCCGACGATGTTCCCGATGAGATAGATCTGCTTCTGGTCCTCGGCCTGGGTCCAGAACGAGATACCGGAGATAAGGAATGGCCAGTTGAGCGGGCCACTCGCGTAGGGGTGGGACGCAGTCAAGCCCGCGTTGTGTTGGAGCATGAGAGCCTGAAGCTCGCCAAACTTCCAGAAGAAGTTCATGTGCTTGGGCTGCTTCTGCGGCTGGTCGTCGCCGCGGTCGCGAGCCGGGCCGCCGTGCTCGTCCATCATGATCTCGTCGACGTACCAGATGGCGGTGCGCTCGTTGCTGTTCTTGTTTCCGTTGATCTCCTGCTGCTTGAACGCCCAGTCCGGCAGCAGCGGCTTGCTGTGTGTCCACATGCTGACGCGAGTCGGCCAGTGGATGAGACGGAACTGACCCGACTTGGTCTTCCAGGGCGCACCGTCGTCCGAAGTGTCGTGGAGCAAGAGCTCGAAAAGAGTGTCGTTGAACCGCTTCTCGTTCAGGCGGTCCATAGTGGTAAACTCTTGGTTCGTCGGCATGAGTGGTGAGGCGACGTCGTGCGACATGAGGACAGTGTTGGTGTTAACGTGGAGGAGCTGGATGACATCCTTGTTGCGGACGATACGGCCGCGCCCGGTCTCGGGCAGAGCCTTGGTCGGGATGATCTGCCAGTGGTTGTTCGTGTCGTCGTGGCTGTAACCGGTCACCTGCTGACCCTGGCTACTGATGCGGCCGTCATCGTAGCGGAGGGGATACACTTCCGGGTGCGAGTGCAAGAAGACCTTGCTCTCGCGGTGCTTGACGGTGATGACGTCAAAGTAACGGATCTCTGTGTGGTCGTTAGCAGCTGTCAACGCCGAGGGTTCAGTCGAGCCAACTGACCTTGACTGTGCATGAGCATCTCGTTACCGAGAAGCGTCTCTTGGAACGCGGGGCTCATGAAGTTGTCACCCGGTCCAGAGTGTGAGAGAATGGTGAAGTGGATCCAGAAGAATGACAGGTAGACCACGAGAGGCACGAGAATAAGAGAGACTGCACGGGCAGTAAAGTGCTTCCCAAAGTGGTCCATTGAGTGGCCCTTGTTGATGTCGAGTAGCTCCCACAGATCGATGAGAACGGCGATACCAATAGTTGCAACCGTCAGGATACCGTTGACCTTGGAGGCCCACGTGCAAGCCATGAACACCCCAGTGGCCACGAGCCATCCCCACCATTCGGGAGAGAACTCCCAGTAGCGAAGCTTGCGGAAACGAATATACGAGTAGATGGTCAGCGTCATGAAGAAGATGAGAGTGGCATCGAGCAGAATGAGACGCGACTGGGCAATGTGGGCATTGTCTGTCATGTTCATCAGGATCGTACACTCCACTAGCGATTGCCCTCAGCACTCACCAAACAGGATAAGGCAGGCGGAGAAGGTGGCAATCATGGTCGCGTATCCAGTTTCCTTCATGATTGCGTAGACAAGTGGGATAGTGAGCGAGCCAAGAATAGCGGGAAGCGCACGCATGCCAACGAAAGGTACGTGGTGGTCCGTGTAAGAGTCGCCGATGTTCTCAAAGGCAAACTGGCCGTCGAATCCGACAAACCATCCGGCGAGACCGAACAACATCTTTGCGAATGGCGGGTGAACATCAAAGTAGTACTCGCGCTTGATGTACTGAGCAGCGAACTTGCCGAAGTGGACCTCGTCGAAACTGGTTCAAACGTAAACATCTCCACGTAGACCAAAACACGTTGAGGTGACACGTACACGACCTGGTCTGGGTTATTGATCTTGTAGAAGCGAAGGGCAAAGGCAAGTGCGGTGAGCAGCCCCATCATCGCATAGTTGACGGGCTCGCTCTCCAGAACCTGTTCAATCTGACTACGCGCTTTCTAAAAGTTTGGGTTAGCATGCTTATCACGCTCGCGTGATACACGCGTACCGGGTTGGCGTATGTGACACTGTTGGCCGTTTCCAGCTCATCGTCCGCCATAAGAGGCACCTCGCTCATTGGAGTTTGGCCTGGGGGTTTGCGGTTTTTGATCCGCTCGCGGGCAGTGCCCCCGACAGAGTATGAGGCCGTAGCCATCGTAGAGGATGTAAGGGAAAGCACAACGAGTTGAAGATACACTCGGGGCCCAACCTGAATTCGAAACGTGTCGAGCTGTCGAACGATCACGTGTTTAAATACTGCTTTATGCCATTGTGTTGAGGGGTACAACGTACAGTTGAATCGGAAAGGAGTTATAGGTTTTTCATACATATTCATATCTCTTTCAACAGAATAAAAGAGTACTGATGTTACAGCAACCTCAGTCGGGGAAGATCGCCGAAAGAAATCTCCCAGGCGAACCCGAGTAGAAGAACTGCAATGATATCACCGATGTAGCACCGACTTTGCGACTTGCCGACCAACTTGGTCCTCCTCTCTTCCCATTCTACTCTTCCCTGACCCTGCACTTTCTCTTTCCTTCCCTTTCTGTACCGCTGGATAAAACATATCGTGTGTCGCGTGTGAGCGATATGTCCTCCGGGGCTCGTGCTGATCCGAGGTGTGTTGCCTCCTCCGCTCAGGCCGCGGCTGATGCCCTGACCATTGTCCCGCAGCACATTTGCACCGGATGACGTCCTCTCAAGGGCTGCTCAGCGTGCTCTTCAGCACGAGCTTCAGATCAAAGCGTTGGAGGTGCGCGGGGGACGTCCTGGACCGCTGATACAGACTCACTCACACACTTACCCTTCTAGTCCAAGCTCTCAACATCACTCTCCAACGCACGCGCCCTCCACGCCCTCCTTAACGCTTCTTCTACATCACTTTCCTCTTCCAACGCTCGAGCCGAGCGCCTCCTCACACATCACGTTCCCTACACCTCCACCGCTTTGCGGCATGCGGGTGCTGCTCTAGCCCATCTCGCCGAGGAGCTGCCAGACGTACGCGCGCAGACTGCTCAGGTCGCGAGCTGCTACGTCTCGGGTCGTCGTCGTGCGCGGGAGCTTATCGCTGAGCTGGAGTTCATGAATCTGCCTTTCTTTACGCGGACGCTTGCCATTATCCTTGGACCCTCACCAGTGTCACCGCGGCGTGCGCTCGTTCTCCGCCTCGTCTTTGGACTCTTACTCCTCGTCCTCAGCTGGGCTGTGTGGGTCACAGTTCATGATCTCGTCCACACGTCTGATCTGCGCACTGTTCTGCGTGACTGGAAGGCATCGTGGCCATGAGGTTTGCACGCATGGTTCGAGAACGCATAGTACTGATTCGGATATAACGACATTGTACACTAACAGTCATGATATATTATGCATCATCCTAGCAAAAGCATACGTCTTTGCACTTGTTCAGCAGAGCAAAGGCATCTCAAAGCGTATACCGGAAGCCTCGGGCAAGATCGTGCTCCTCCACCACGTTCAGCACCTCGCCCTGTGCCGGCCGACCACCTTCGACGCGATCCCGACGGGCGTTCTCGTGGCGGTAGTACAGGGTCATACCGATAGCAATGCAGAAGCCAAGCGAGGCAAAGGCGATGTTGAGTGTGATACCCTTGATGAATCGCGGGCCTTCTTTGTCTGGGAAAGAAAATGAAGCGAGGATGCTGAGGCATTGACCGATCGAGTTTAGCATGCCGAGGTATGTAGCGCGCTGCGACTCGGATCCGGTGTCTGAGAACAAGAATGAGTATCCAGCAAGTAGAATAGGCAGATGGAACACGTACTGTTGGCTGTGGGAGAAGAAGACATAGAGAAAGGTGTTGAGTCGCGTCGCTCACAACAAACATAGAAACATAGCACTCACCGACCCACGATATAATCAACGGTATAGCGCAATATCCACCGATGACGATCAGAATGCACCCAAAGTAGCGTGCGTGGTTGTTGTGCAACACCGTCAGCAGGATGATCCATCCGGTCAAGGAGAGAATGAAGACGACAGCGACGAATGGGCCGCGCTTCCTCGTCCGGTCAGAAGCCTGCAAAAACAAGTGAGCCATGTGCACCAGTAGGACGAGAGAGGCGTTTCATTTTACCGAGGACAGGACTGTACACGGGTCAGCATGATCATGAGAGAACGGGAGAGAGTCACTCACGATACATGGTCACAAAGGCCACAGCATAGGGAGGGACAGTGAATAGTCTGAAGATGGTGTCAATGCATGTGACCGTGATGGGAGGTAAGACCAAGGTGCTGACTGTGCTCTGGCGTTGGTATATCCGAGACCCTTAACGATCGTGGGCAAGAACCCACTCACGCTAGGGAATGAATCAGTTTGTACATCACACTTGTGAATACAACATGTTGACGAACCTGCCCAGAGTGAGGTTCATAGCACTGTACATGATAGCGACGATCCAAGCCTAACGAATGGCAGTCAGCCTACCATGATAGTAATTAGGGCAGCAAGCAATACCTTCGGGTCTGTGAGTGCTCTCCGTACACCAGACCAGTCAATTCCACCGTGGCGCTCGGCGAGGCCATCACCGTTCAGCCGCGTGTGCCAGAGGGCTTTCTCGTCCTCGGTGAAGAAGTTGCTCTTGTCCGGACGGGACGGGAGGAGGAAGAAGATCGCGACGGCAAGAATGATAGACGGCAGTCCCTCGATGAGGAAGAGGATCCGCCAGGTCGCAATGGAGCCCTTGATGTGCGAAACGCCGAAGGCGATCAAGCCACCGAACGCACCAGCAAGAACACCAGCACCAATGAAGAGGGCGAGACGCTTGCTGATCTCATCCTTTTTGTACCAGAGAGAGTAGTGGAGGGCGACAGCTTGACCGAAAAGTGCTTCGCCGAGGCCAATGAACAGCCGACAGACGATCACGCCGGCGAGGTTCCGGGAGCCAGCCATGCTGGTTGCAGAAATCGACCAGATAAGCGCTCCGAGGGCAATGGAGGTACTCGGTAGCCACTTGCGTGCCATCAAAGTGCCAGGAATGGAGAATAAAACACTGAACGAGAGCATGAGTCGGTGTCTTGGGATACGAGGTATGGAAAGAATAGGGGGCGTACTAGGTGATGTAGAACGACGCCAGTACAATGGAGTACTTCGTTGAGCTGCCCCCGAGGACAGTCGCCTGCAGCCCCTGTAGACGTGCATTTCCGAGGTTGCCACGGTCGAGGTACGCCTGAGCAGTCCGAGGGTAAGTCGCGAAAAGTCTTGGTGTTGCCAAGCACTCACCGAAAGATAAAGCGCGGCCGTGAGGGGTAAAACAACCGCATCCAGTTTCCTCAACAGCCTCTTCTCCTCCGCCTTGTTGGTTTCGCCGTGGATGAATCCGGCGTTTTTGTCGGTTTGGCGTGTACTGCCGACGTGCTCATGAGCTCCTTTCTCAGTAAACGCATCCCCTCCAAGTCGCTTCTCGTTTTCTGTCGACATATGCTCGGCTCTGATGGTCGTGATTCGTGAACTGAGCTCGTGTTGTTCGTGGCCTCTGGGGGGAAGAGAGCAAGCTGTCCCTGGAGCGCCCAACCCACCCATGTCATCTTCTTTTGTGCTGCTTACCCCGCACCGACCCCGGATCTCCGTACCGAATTGAATTGAAAGGATCATCGAACCTGCCTTCGTGCCTGGTTGAACATCACAATATTTTGTCTGATCCATACAACTCATCGTCGGCTATAACACAATGTCCGAGTCTAAGAGATGGTGCTATAGCATACACAGACGACGACAACAATGTCCGCGATCACTCGCCATCAACCTCGATAGTCATCTCCACGAGCCCTCGAATCTTTGCCTTCAACACGCTGTCCACCCTCTCCACCACCCTGTCGATGGACACATAGCTTGGGGAGGCTGTGCTATGAGGTCCACCCACATCCACCGAGCCTGGTGCTCGTGCAAGCTTAATGCGGATCGAGCCAACATAGCTGCCACCGTCCTTGGGCCAGAAACGAGGCACTTCATACTTGGCTACACCCTGGATCTCCGCAACGTCGGCAAGGGCGTCGTCAATTTGACTCTTGCGCGAAGAGACATCCAACGCGAGAATTCGCCCAGTGTCCATGACGAGAGGGACGACGGATGCGATGATGAGTATCGCAATGAAGAGAGACGCGATTGGATCGAAGCCAGTCCACCCATAGAGCTTGATGAGCAGAGTCGAAATGATGACACCAACAGAGCCCATTGTGTCCTACAATGCATCAGTATCAATTTGCCTGCAAGTGCCCAAACGAGCTCACCGCCAGAACGTGCAGGAACACGCCACGCATATTGTCCGAGTGACCCTCGTGGCCATGGCCGCCGTGGCCGTGAGCGTGCAGGTTCGGTCCACTCTCTGCGGCATGAGCACGTTCGTAGTGCTCATCGTGAACAAAGCTGTAGCCAGGCGTGATGGGCGAAGGCATCCCGTTGGCACCGTGTCCGCCACCATGAGCGCTCAACAGCGACTTGGCAAAGGCAGACGGGAGGGGGGCGCTCTCAACCACATCAGGTCCATCTGGCGAGGGGATGCGCAACGCTGGGCCGGAGAAGCGTTTGGTGTGAGCTGGTCGACGGGGCGCGCTCTTCGCTGCGTTGCCGTTTTCGTGAGTGTGCCCATTTCCATTGCCGTGCGAGTGACCGTGCTCGCTCTCGTGAGCATGCCCGTGGTCGCTGTCGTGCGAGTGGCCGTGATCGCCGTCGTGTGAGTGACCGTGATCATGGTCCTCGTGGGAATGGCCATGATCATGATCCTCGTGATGGTCTTCTGAAGGAGAGTGATCATGAGAGTGGCCTCCCCCATGCTCATGCGATGGCGAATGTGCGTGGGAGTGATCGTTTGTGGTAGGACTGTGACTGTGGTTGTGGCCGGTGTCGTGCGAGTCCTGATGATCATGACCATTCGAGTGGTCTTGACCGTGCCCGTGCCCGTGGTCACCAGGATGTTCATCGTGCGAATGACCATGGTCATGAGAATGACCGTGGGTTTCCTGTATGGGTGTGGGCGGGAATGCGGGCAGGGGCGCGTGCGAATGTCCGTGTCCTTTCTCTTCCTCAGCTGCATGTGCATGGCCATGGTCATCACCGCCTCCGTGTGAGTGTCCGTGAGAGTGAGAGTGGCCGTGGTGATGGTGTCCACCCATTGCAAAGAGACCGAACAGATTGACGCCGAGTCCCACAGACGATACAAGCAACAGTTGAGCTGTCTCCATCTCTGGCGGGTCGACAAGTCGCTCGATGGCCTCGAAGATGATGAAGATTGAGATCAAAATCAGGAAGATGCCGTTGGCAAAACCAGACAGAGTCTCAATCCGGCCATATCTGCAAGTATGAGTATCAGCAACCGGTTCTCAGGTAGAATAATTCTGATTGACCCATAGGTGAACCGCTCATTCGGGTCCCATGTTGCCATCACAGAAGCAATCAAACCGACTCCGATAGCCATGCAGTCAAAAGCCATGTGGATTGCTAACAGATACTTGAGTAAGTGATGCAAATGGAATTCGTTCAGGCGACTCACCATCTGAAATCAATCCCAGACTGTTGGTCCAGACGCCGTAAAGCATCTGAACCCCCATGTAGACCAGATTGAGCACCAAGAAATAAAAGATCTTCCGACTCTCCGGTTTGCTCAGTATGGTCTTCATGTACATCCGAGCGAGACGTGCGGCGGGTGTCTTCGACGGTGTTCCAACGTGCAGGTGGCCGGAGAAGGCGTAGTATACAAGGAGTGAGGTGGCGACGTCGGTGAGAGAAGGGATACGGAAGAAAGTAAGGAACGAGAGAATGGAGGTTGATGCGAGAGCAATGGGGAAAGACAAGCGAAAGACAGCAGTTGGGACCGATATGGTCCGTAAAGGTCTAGCAGCATTCGGCTGCAGATGGGTGAGAGCGAACGCAAGGAGGGGTATGATTGCCAAAGAGCCGAGAGGTACGGTAGGATGTTGTATCACGTCAGCCTGTAAATGTTGTCAGCCATACCTGCAGGCAGAGTCAGGTATGAACTCACCATGACTCTTCGGAAACCGTACAACGGAGCAGCCAAGCACGCTGCACCAAGTGTGGTGGCAGCACCAGCCAAATCTGCACCTAGAGCGGGGACGAGGGTGCCTTGGGTATGCTCGAGAGCAAGAGTCGCAACAGCGTATACACCGAGAGACGCATAGGACATCAGGAAGGACCTGAGCTCGGTCGGTTTGCCACGCAAGTCAGAGGCAAAGGAAATTGCCACAGCAGCGATGACGGCTATCCAGCGACTGGTCTGTCATACGGATTCAACCACCGTAGAATAGCAAAGGAATATAGCAGGGTCGCACCTGCTTGGAGGAAGAGAGCGTCCTTGGAATGAACGTGATCATATGGGTGAGGATCAAGACTCTGCAGTAGGGGCCGAGTCAGGTCGTCTTGAGAAGAAGTATGGATGGGTGATGACTTGCCGCAAGGTAGAAAGGCGAAGGAGTGCGGTCAGCAGGCTGCCCTGCTGGACCAAGAAGGCCAGCGACGCGACACCCAAGATAGTCCACTAGTCGTGCTCCGTTCAGATTAGATACACGAGCTGAGGTGTGCGGTGACGCACCTCGACTGACTTGCGTCGCGCCTGCTTCAGCTGGTCCGTCCATGCAGCCCAACCGAATGCGCCAATGCCTCCACATGCGAGGATGCGGACAAGCAGCCAGAATACGCCGACATCTTGGAGGAGCAGCCACTCCCGACCCGCGAAGAGCGCGCCAGCTGTAACCCCGCTGGCTAGCGCCGTCTGACCAAGTGTCTTTGGGCGAACGCTGATCGCCGCATTAGGATGCGCGCGTGTACTATGATGTTTCGTGGCACATACGAGCCCGTCGTGTACGCTTGCGCGTTCAGGCTGAGTTGCGAGCGTGTTCGCGGGTCTGGCACATCCATGCGATTTCCGGCGTGGCGGGAGGAGAGGAAGGTGGATGCACGGGTGGCGGCAGAAGACGCGAGCTGCAACGCGGCTTGGATCTCACTCTACGCTCTCCTTCGGACAGCTTGACCAAGTGGTACTCGATATCTAGTCTCAGCAATTCTTCATTGTAAGGAGCTCCGACAAGTACGACAAAATGAAAGTATGTGTAAGAGGAAACAACATTGCTCAGTGACGTCACATCTTCTACTCGACACGGCTGATACGCATGGGAACATGGCAGCGCGGCTGTCCCTCGACCGTCGGCCGCGCAACGAGCGCGATGTCAGTGTTGATCTTGGTACCTGGTCCATCCACAAGTTCGAAGGAGAAATTCCGAACAATGGTCGACATTGCCGCCTGTCATTTGGAATCAGCCGAGCGAAACTTATCGAATGCAAAAGGCTCGCTCACTTTGAACTCGGCAACGGCAAAGTTCTTGCCAAGACAGCTGTGTGTGTCCAAGATCAGCCGATAGCTGACAAGTGTCACGGTAGGTACTCACGCGCGCGGTCCGTTGACGAAGGTGACTAAGTTCCGGTGACCTTGAACCTCCCTGGCTGCGGCGGGGATGCCCTCCCCGTTGTTCAACCACCGCTCAGGCTTGAACTGGGAGATGTTCAGAACTCGATCATCGCATGTATGAATCAGTACTGTACCTCCCAAGCATCGTCACCCCACAACGCACGCAGACGGTTTACGGTCAAGATTGGGACTGCGACTTTCTGGCCAGCAGCAACCACGACGTGGTCCGTTGTTTGTCCGTTAGCAAGTGTGAGCGGTGAACTGAGAGGAATGACGTCGTTCGTGCTAGCCTGCATGATGCATCAAATATATGCCGAAGACCTATGCAAATCAAGACTTACCTCGCGAAGGGTCTCTGCTACCGCGCCGTGAAGGCGTAAGGTCTCGTGAACTACCGCATCCAAAAGGGGGAGATCGGTCATGAGCTGATCCCATGTCGGGTCGGTAGTGGAGAACTTGGTCCGGAGTTCCTTGCGCAGAGCATCTTGGATCTGCGGTTGTTTGGCAAGTTCAATCATACCCCACTGATAACGTGTCAGAGACGCAGATGATGGCATATGAGCCCGGTTTGACGTACAGTCATGGTGACTAAACAGGGAGACGGTATTGTCAGTATAGAGAGACTGTATCCAAGACTTGACGTACCAGACGTGGTCTCAAAGCCGGCGACCATCAGGGTTCGCATCTTTCAGTGATCAATGAGTAGGTGCAGATTTCGTATTGTGTATGCACTCGGTATACCTGAGCATTGACCTCCTCCTCGGTCATTGGGAAACCGGCGGATGCGTGCTGCGATTTGACTGGGTGAGGTGTCAGCGAGCTGATGACCGAGATGCTAGGCCGGGAGCTTACTTAGAAGACCCATGATCGACTTGGCATCCACATGTTCCTTGTCTTGAGTCGAGTTCGCTAAAAGCTCACGGGATAGCGAGCCGCAGACACTCTTGATCGATTGACGGACAGTAGTCCGCTCGGTTGGAATGCTAGCCAGGAACGGAAGCACAGGCTGGAGGATAAACACAAGGACGTCGAAGGCCGAGAAGGGGATGTTGGATATCTTGGTGAACGCAGCACCTGTGGTAAATGAGCATCATGTTCAAGTAAAATATCTGCGCTATAACTGACCCAGCGGCGACTGTTCACCGCGCAGGGCACCAAAATCGTGGGCGAAGCCGGCCATTCCCATCGAGTCCAATCTAGAAAATTCGTAAGGACGAGATCAGAGACTTAGGAAGTACAATTTACGAGATGGCGTTCATCCTGTGAGCAGCCCATCAGCATCCACTTGATACACAGCGTTATGGGCAAGGACGTACCAAGGAGCCACGTTCAGCACGAAGGAGTCGCTGGTTTCCAAGTGCTGATCCCAAGCGGCCTTGACCTGAAAGAACATCCTCTTCAGTATCTCTCACAAGACCGAGTAGCATGAGATCAACCTTGTAAGCAGACTCGAAAAAGATACCGGTATATTCGCGCATCTTCGCGTTGGTAAACCCACCGGACATCGCGCGCCGCTGTCTGTAATGATCCGATTGGTATGGTGTGACAAATCAGAAAAATCAGCGTCTCACACCTCTTGTGGTCCTCGCCGTGTGCCAGTAGAATACCGTTACCGATCTGTAATGCGCCGTTAGTTGAGGTACCGAAAAGTGAGTCGACAGAGCCACGGACAAACTGGGGGATGACCTTCTTAGCAAGGCTGGTTGCGACGTACGTCGTCTATGAGGAAGCTGTTCAGCACATGACATCGAGTGAAGTGAAGAAATACGTGCCTCTCCGGCATGGTAAAAGTGCTCAACTGCCTTGGGATCGGTGAGAACCGTCACCCTCTGACCGAAGGGACCCGGCCGAGAGTAAATAGCTCCATAGGTAGTCGCCCACTCATCCTGAAGCTTCGCAGCCTCCTCTGGTCCAAGCTCCCGCAAGAGCGCCGATTGACCCAGCAGTATACTCTGGCTGCATCTTCCATTAGAATATGTCCAGTGATGATGCATGTACAGCCGCAGGCACCCACCGAGGAGGGCCGCGCAGCCGAGTACTTTGCGAGCCTCCATAGAAGCGACGCAGGAGAGCGAACACGAAACTGGCGAAAGCAACCCCGACAACAACGTCCCGAGATGACAGAGTAGAGCTTGCAAACTGAAGTTGAGACATGTCGATGGAGAGGCTTATTGTGTGATTTGGATGTGGACTGTAAGATGTCGACTCCAGTCGGGGGAGCAGGGCTATATATCAGCCTTCATCGCGGGCCGGCTGAGAGGGGCTTAGAGCATGACGATTATGACATGGCGGCCGTCGAAGCACGCGAGAGTTGTCCCGAACCTCCGGTATCGAAGGGCACGAGACCCCGCTTCCGATCTCATGTATGCTGAAAGGAGTCGTGGGAAAGCTTCGAGACGTTCGAAATCAAATCATTCCATGGTCACAGCTAAGAGCCAGATGGAGCAGATATCCAGAGAGGTCTGTAAGGGGAAGCCTATACAGGTTGCATGATAACCGAGCGCCGAGTAAATGTGCACTGAAACGAGATGGCTGTGCTTGACCGGCGCAGGGATTGAATAGAGACGTCTACGCGTACGTGCGGCATGCGTCCCGAGTCACAGCAACTGAGTCGGCCCGCAGGTCACGGAGATAGCACCATTATCCCGAACAGCGAAGTGCACGAGCGCCGGAAATATTACGCTGAGAGGATGAGGAAAAGCATGAGCCGGACCCGGGCCACAGGGCAGCCGGGCCGCACCACGTGATGGTAGACTGTACACTCGGTTCCTTCGCTCTCACCACCACCTCCGACGCCGCCGCCAACGCCGATCGCACATTCCTCGTAAAAAATGGCCCCCACCAAGAAGTCGAAGGCGACCAAGTCGACCGAGTCCATCTCCGCCCGTCTCGCGCTCGTCGTCAAGTCGGGCAAGTACTCGCTCGGCTACAAGAGCGCGCTGAAGCAGATGCGGAACAGCAAGGGTGAGTCCCATCCTCTCGCTTTCACCCACGGGGACTGGAGCGAGATGCTGAGAAGGTCCCTTGTGCTGACGAACCTCTTTCTGCTCTCTTTTCCGATCCGTGTGTCCTTGCCTTGCTTTCCTTTGATCTGCTCTCTCCTGCTGCTGCTCCCTCGCCTGTATGACACCACCAGCCAAGCTCGTTCTCATCGCCGGCAACTGCCCGCCGCTCCGCAAGTCTGAGATCGAGTACTACGCCATGCTCTCGAAGACTCCCGTCCACCACTTTGCCGGTACCAACGTCGCGCTCGGCACTGCGGCTGGCAAGCTCTTCCGCGTCGGGTACGTTAATGGATACGTTCTTCCCCGTCATGATCTCACGTCGATGTTCTTCTAGTGTCATGACCGTCAGCGACCAGGGTGACTCCGACCTGCTCTCCATCGCCGAGGCCCAGGCCTAAGCTCGTCCGCTTGTCCATGCCTCGCGCTTTCGTATGCTGTGTATTACAATCACTCCTCATGCATCCTTCGCTTACACGCACACCATGTACCGACGAGTGAAATTACAACAGAGCAGAAGACATCTGAATTACTGCCCGCGGCCCCTTTGCTGCGTAATCCGTCTTCGAGACGAAGTTGCGAGAGTTGGGGTCGTTGAAAGAGACCTTTGCTACGATGCTGCCTCCCAGGAACGCAGCGTATCCGTCGCCCACCTCGCGGTACTCGGCAAAGTAGTCCGGGACCTTGAGTACCCCGACGGCACGAGGCTGGACCTCGTTCTGTGCGTCTGGGTTTCCGATGAGGTAGGAAGAAAGACGAGCCTGCAGTGCGTGGCCAAGCCCTATATGAGTGCCATTAGGCTAGTTTATGCGTGGTCGGGTCTATCAGGACTTGCCTTTCACGTGCGAGCATATTTCGCCCGTCACGAAGAGGTTTTCGTAAATGTACCTCCGCTGGTCAACCTCCGTCAGGCCGATAGAGTGACCGACAACCTCGTTCAGAGTTGGGAAAGGGGCCGGAACGTTGGTCTTTGCCCGTCGTTCCTCCAGCGTCACTATGCAGTCGGCTGACTCGGGGATATCTTGCAGCAGTGCCGGGTGGAATAGCGGGTCGCAAAAGCGATGGCGCTCCTTGCCTAGGGTAAGTTCCTGCCCTTGGAACTGGATCTTGACGAGGTCGAGAGCCTCTATCTCACGCGCCCGAGCAAGCTCGGCCGCGGTCGCCTTTGCGTTGGCACGCTTCTTCATGCCGGACTCGATGACTGCCTTCTCCTTTCCAGCTACAAGCACGGCGGCGATGTCAGTCACACCCTCATCCTCGGGTGACGTCGACGTTTCCGCAATCTTGATGAGCCCGTCCCGCCATATCTGCTTCGCGAGTGCCAGCAGGGTGTCCTGCATTTGCTCTGGCGAGGTAGCCGCAAGAGAGGACATGACCGCAGTGTTCTGCCGCAGAACTTGCGCCAGGAAGCGCTCGCAGTCGTCCGAGCCGACAGGAAGAAGCGTGCGGGCGGAGAGGATGGGGACGCCCTCGTAGATCGGCGTGACCTCTGTGTGAACGCGGTTGACGTCGACGACCACGCCGGTGAGCACGTTGGCAGCATACAGCTGGGCCATGGGCCGCTCGATAACAGAGACAGCGGCGAAGTTGAGGCGCTCGAAGAAGATGCGCGTCATCTCTTCGTGGTCGGCGCGGGAGAGGCCAGGGAAGACGTTCAGCATGACGGGTGACTCGTTCTGAGCACGCTTGAGCCCAAGCTTGCGGAGGCATACGTGCTTCCTGATAGACGTAAGCATCCATTGGGCCGGCGACGGTAGGCGAAGCGTACCAGAGCGCCTCCGCTTGCACCCAGTCGTCAATGACCCCATTGATGAAGGGATAAGACACATCAAGCGCCTGCCCAGCGGCGAGTGCATCATCTAAGTTGGACCCGACAAGATAGTCGTTGGCCTTGAACGGACCTGACGCGCCTTTAGGAATGGCTACGCGCGCGGTGACATGCTGAACGGGTTGCTGTATGTGAGCCAGCTGAGACGGAGGGATGCGGGTAGAGACTTACGACAGACGGCCGCGGCATGAGTTCGTGGAGTCCATAGCCGGCGCGGATAGTGTCCCGCGAGATCTCGAGGACGACGACAGTCGCGTCGCGGAAAGAGGTCATCTTTCGGGAATAAGTCTGTTGATGTGTCACGTGGGCGAGACATCTCTGTCTTCTCAACCATGTGGACACAATCTCTGTTGGCATCGGGACCAGGATGAGAGCCTTTGACGATCGCAAATCTTCTGGACGAATTTGACTAGGGTTGGAGGTCCTCTGTGTCTCTGTTTCCAGCACGAGAGCCAAAGCTCCGAGCAGCCGATCACCTTCTGTACTTGTGGCCGATCGTGTGGAGCTGGCGACGTGTTTTTGAATTGATGCCTCCTCTTGCATGGCACAACATCTACTATGCTCGAGTGTGCTACTAGATGAAATGACAGAATCAATGCGCGTGTGAATGACACGGACGAGCTCGGAGCGTCGTGGGGCTAGTGGAATACATGATGGGAGAGAGGGGCTGGAGGCATACTCCTCCTCCACCTACTCAGGAGTGTCGCTCGATTGCGCCGGCGAACCGCCTCGTACCCCTGCGGGGCTCCATAGTGCTGTCTTCGAGCCGCATCGATCCGCCGCTTGTTGGGGTATAAGAGCGACCGCCAACTCGCTCATCTCTCCTCGCCACAAAAGCTAAGATCCCCTCCTCTGCCTCACTCGCAGATCCCCTCCGCTCAAAAACCCTGCTAGATCCACGACGATGTCCACCACAATGATGAAGACTACCTGCGCGTACACTGACCTTTACAGCGTCTCGGAGACCGAGGACTGCCTTCTCGCCGGGGGGCCTGGTGCCTTTGGGTCGTGCGGGCAGGACGATGACGCCGCATTCTGCATGTCACCCGACTCTTTCAGCTCCTCGTGAGTCGCTTGTACTTTGCGATGCCTCTACTGGGACGCTGATCGATGACACGTAGCTCAAGCTTCCACCCGGATGGCTTCGTTCACTGGAACTGCGACCTCCCGCAGGACGGCGAGGCCGCGATGTTTGATGACGACGCGAGCATCTTTTCTGCTTCGACCTCGTGCGAGTCATGGTGAGTACTTCAGCCTCCTGCCGCTTGTATGAATCGGGTCTAACCGTCACTCCACAGCCTCAGCGATGCGTATGCCTCCGATGCCTTTGTCGAGGTCCAGCCTGAGCGTGTCAACTACCTTTCTGTCCGGAGCTCGGGGCTTTGAATCGCACGCAAGTCATCGGTCGTCTCGTTCGCCACCACTGCCAACGCCGTCGACTTGGATGCTGTATCAGTCACGGACGCGGACAAGGGCTCGCCAAAGGCCTCCGTCACGCTGGAGGACTTGGTGACTGATCCCGCCGTCATATTCATGCTGGACCAAATGGACCGCGCTGCCATCGACCAGAGGCGCGTCAACAAGGCGCTTCGTGGTGCTCAGGAGAACGTGGTCGTCGACGGTGTTGCTGGAGGCGAGGTCAAGCAGCCGACGGTAGTGGCAAAGACGATCGAGTGGGCTCGCGACATGAAGACTACGATTCGCCGCAAGTCTTGACTCTTTACATCTTTTCTCTCGCTTTCCCTTTCATGTTGGCTCTCCTCTCATGTTCTGTCCTGCTGTCTGCCATCCTCTGTACTCCTTGTCTCCTTTGCTCTCTTGCAATTGACACCGCTTTCGATCTGTCGTGAAAGGGATGATCTCTGAGTCTTTGCTACCCCTCTCTTTTTTGCATCCCACGATGATCTTGTATACCACCCGCCGCACCATCCTCCTCCTCTTCTGTTCACTACATCGCTTCCACGACCGTATGTGTTGCCTTGATTGATGCCATTTGACACGCTGCGAAAACCGACCCCTTCAAGTCATTCTAACGAGAGCTCGAGGGCGCAAGCAAGGTCAACGGGAGAGAGATAAGGAGCCATTCAAGGGATTAGGGGGTCAACTTCAGTTGAGGTATCTTTGATGACGGTGCAAATGTAACTCAGCCAACAAAACTACAGGTTGCTAAGAAGTTAGGCTATCATGGTCGATGGCGCCCTCTACTCTGCACGGCTGATGCGCATGGGAACATGGCAACGCGGCTGACCCTCGACCGTCGGACGCGCCATGAGGGCAACGTCCGTCTTGATCTTGGTGTTCGGGCCGTCCAAAAGTTCCCAAGTGTAACTCCGGGCGATGACAAGAAACGCCGCCTGCCGTTGGCAATCAGCTATGCAGATCTCACGAAGATGCAAAAAAAAATGCTCGCTTACTTTGAACTCGGCGACAGCAAAATTCTTGCCGATGCACCTATTCGTGTTCAAGGTAAGCTCAGGTCGCAAAAAGTGACATACCTATGTGTGGCTCACGCGCGTGGTCCGTTGACGAAGGTGACCATGTTACGGTAACCCTGAATCTCTCTGGCAGCAGCGGGAATGCCCTGCCCGTTGTTCAACCATCTCTCAGGCTTGAACTAGGAGGTGATCAGAATCTGGTGGTGCGAGGTTGAGGCATCGACATACCTCCCAAGCATCTTCCCCCCACAATGAGCGCAGACAATTCACAGTCAAAATTGGCACTGCGACTTTCTGGCCAGCGGCGACCACGATGTGGTCCGTCGTTTGTCCGTTGGGAAGCACGAGTGGTGCACTTAGCGGAATGATGTCGTCCGTGTCAGCCTGAGTTAGATGATAGTCTCAGGTGAACAACCTGCATAGATTGGTGGTTGGAAACTCACCTGTCGGGCTGTCTCCGCGACCGCACCATGAAGTCTCAACGTCTCATGCACCACCGCGTCAAGCATGGGAAGCTCCGTCATGAGCTGGTCCCACGACGGGTCAGAGGCCGAGAACTTCGTGCGGATTTCCTCGCGTAGAGCGTGTTGGAGCTGCGGCTGCTTAGCAAGCTCGATCATGCACCACTGACGAACAGGACGGATCAGAGAGACAGCGAATATTTTGCAGCGGAGCAAGACGTACGGTCAAGGCAACTACGGGAAGAGATTGACACGTTAAAGAACATCGATCCCACATGAACCCAATGTGGACACGCACCAGCGGTCGTCTCATAGCCGGCGACCATCAACGCCCGCATCTGCCGAAGAACATGAGCGGGTCAACGGTTGTGTCCTGCACAAAGCAGACTTGCCTGCGCATTGACCTCCTCCTCGGTCATCGGAAAACCGGCGGAGGCCTGCTGTGACTTGACTGCGGTAATGTCGAGCATCAGCAGGCTGTTGTGCTAGCGAGCGGTCCGGCACTCACTCAGAAGACCCATGATCGACTTGGCATCTACATGTTCCTTGTCTTTGATGGAGTTGGCTAGTAGCTGACGGGACAATGAGCCGCAAGCATCCTTGATCGAGTCACGAACAGTGTGCCGCTCGGTCGGGACACTCGTCAGGAACGGAAGCACGGGCTGGATGAGAAAGATGAGGACATCGAAGGCCGAGAGAGGGATCTCCCCCATTCTGGTGAACGCGACGCCTGCAATGAATGAGCTTGGTTTCACGAACGAGGTGACCACATTGGAACAGACCCAGCGGGGAAGATTTGCCACTTATTGCCCCGAAATCATGGGCAAATCCGGCCGTCCCCATCGAGTCCAATCTAGAAGTCTGATTGGTACGAGGCTCGAGAAAAAAGTAGTGCATCTCACGACATGGCGTTCATCCTGCAGGGAGACATTCAACATCTGCATGAAGGAGAGCGTGAGAGATATGGACTTGCCAAGGAGCAACGTTCAGGACAGAGGATTCGTTGTTCTCGAGGTGGTGATCCCATGCTGTCTTGATCTACACGATCGTTGGCTTCAATGTTTCCTGCGGGAGCAGGAAGTAACGAGACGAACCTTGTGGGCAGCCTCAAAGAATATGCCCGTATATTCGCGCATCTTGCCGTTGTTGAAACCGCTGGACATGGCTCGCCGCTGTCTAAAACGAGACGTTGCGTTCAGACTGGCGTGGAATGTTCTAAGACGACCAGGCGACACCATACCTCTTGTGATCCTCGCCATGTGCAATGAAGATGCCGTTCCCAATCTTTCGAACCAAATCAGCTCCATATTCCAGGAAAGCCGACTGAGCCCACTGACAAACTGGGAGGTGATCTTCTTCGCGATACTGGTCGAAACGTACGTCGTCTATGAGCGCACGAGTAAGTAAAACGTGCCCAAGCAATATACCAAGCACAGGCGCGTACTTCTCCGGCATGATAGAAGTGCGCGACCGCCTTGGGATCCGTCAGAACCACCACGCTCTGGCCGAAAGGGGCGGGCCGGGAGAAGATGGACCCATACGTATTCGCCCATTCATCCTGTATCGTAGCAGCCCCCTGCGGCCCAAGCTTCCGCAAGAAGTTGGCTTGACCGAAGAGCAGACTCTTCCTGGAGTTCCGTCAGACTGTGTCGACCCACGAGCCAGAAGTGAAGAAGCCCATACCGCGGAGGACCACTCAACGGAGTGCTCTGCGATCGGACGCGGAAACGCCGAAGGAGGACGAACACGAAGCTGGCAAGCGCGACCGCAACGACGATGTCCCGAGAGGACACAGCAGAAGACAGCTGAGGCATGTGTGTGAAATCGGCGACTCTGGGGCGACAGAGGCAGGGTTAAGAGCTAGATTTCATTCAGGGCCGCATTCTTCAGCGTACGTCACAGTCATGCAGCGGTCGGCGCAGCGGCCGCGCACTCTGATGGCCGAGGGCACGACAACTGCACGATGCCGCGGGGGCGGCGCAACGAGTTGATGAAATACAAGGCGTGTATAGACTCGATGCGCGAGACTTAGTCAAAGCCATTACGAGCAGCCGGAGGTAGCAGTCACGAACAGCAGAAAATGAAGAGCGCCAGAAATGCAGGAAGTGGTGGAAGGATGAGAGGGAGACCAGGAACCACGTGACATACATCGGTCCTTTCTGATTTCCTCGCCGACCACAACCAGCCCATGGAATACGCTCATGCATTTACTCTCGCATCCTGGCCGGAATAAACCTGCGGACTACAACTTCCCGTATCGTATAGTGCTGGAGACACGCTGGAGACACAGGTGGCGTTGCACACTTGCTGCTCGGTATGGTCACATAGCTCAAGATGAGCGTCTGAGGGCCGCGTCAATGGTCTGTTTTTCAATAGATCAAAAGTCTGACCTTGTGGACCTGTGAGTTGACACGGTTGATAGTGCTCAGCCACGACCATGCAAACGGCTCTTGATTCGGGAGGTCGTACGGAGACGTGTCTCTGTCTGAGGGGTCGTCATAGACCGGGATCACGACGATTGCGAACCTGAGCTAGGCGTTAAGCTGTACTTTCATAAGTGGCGGATGAGCACTCACTCGGCGTGGGAGAAGACTGGTCCACGCTTGTAGAGCAAGAGGTCGACGCAGAACTTGATGCCGCCCTTGACGACCCACCCCAATGAGCGATAGTGGTGGTACGCAACGTAGTTGACAAGGAATGGGTTGTCAAAGCGTTCAGGAGCTCCTGTGGGTGATGCCATAGGTATGGCATCGTGAGCGGCCTGGAACGCTGCCCATATTGCAGCGAGGCTCATGGGTTCAAGCTGAGGTAGGTATATGTCTTTGCATTCCAGGTATATATAACAGTACGAGACGAACCGTGTCGGGATGAAGGATGGTTAGACAGTCCATAGTCCAGAGAAGGAACCAGGCCTCGGGCAAGGTGAGCTGGAGGTGCTCGAGGTCCTCCAGCGGCTCCTCCTCAGCCATTTCATCTGCAGGGGAGCTAGGCTCTGGGACCATCTCCACTTCGGTCGGTGCAGTTGGTTCTGTTAGTGCTGGGGTAGTGGCCGTAGGCTTCCAGGTCGCAGCTGAAGGGATAGCAGACCGGTTCTCCTCCACAGTGACAACACGTCCCTCCTTCTCGAAGATGACTTCAGCCTCCGCAGACACGACGGCAATCGCCTTTGCACGGTCGAGCTTGAACTGGGCGCGCTCCGCTCGCCGTTTCTCGCGGACCTGCTCAGCCGTCATTTCTGTACCAGGATCAACGCCTTCCTCCGCCCTTTAAAACTCCACAAATAAACGAACCTCCACGTGCCGATGCCATGCGCTCGCTGATTTGCCTCGCGAGCCAACTCGGCTCACTCCTCGATAAGTCGCCTTTGCCGAAGAAGCCGCGCCTCCACAGGACCATCGCATACGCCGAGTCCACGATCCAGACCGAGCGACTCGCAGGGTCAAACACTCCCTCGCAGTGCGGGTTCAACACCTGCGTGCGCTGCAGGCCGAGTAGGCCCAGCACCGAACGCGAAGACGGCTCTGGCTCGGCAAAGACGAGGGGAAGCGGGTGCGCGTATATCCGGTTGTTGTGCTCGTGCCGGCGTCCACGGCCACCGCCCTTGCCGCCTCGCCTGCGGCCGCGGTTGCCAGAGCTCGGGGGACCGATGAGCGACATGGAGGGAAAGAGTCAAGGAGCTCAGCGTGCTCGCCACATTCGCCGTGCTTGCCTTCCTCCTCGCTCACACCGCTGCTTGCCTGTGAAGTAAAAGCACACTGTCTAGTTTCACAGCGCCCATCTCCTCAACTTGCTGCCTGAAACATGTCTGACAAACGACGCGCTGAGATCGAGGCCAAGCGAGAAAAGCTCGCGCAGCTCCGACAGGCGCGTGTCGAGCGGCAGCGGCACGAGCAGGAGCGGCGGCAGTCCGAGGTACTGCGCCCTCTGTATATATCGTTCTATAATCCCTAAAGTGAACTAGGGTGGTCCCTCAACTCGCGATGCGCGTCGAGCCGACGTTAACTCGCTCGTGGATGAGATCCTCGGCTCCTCCGCGGGGGGCGATACCACACCCTCGTCTTCTATGCCTGGCACTCCGCAGCTGGGCGCACATCTGTCCTTCGCCTCTCGTCCCTCTTTATCGGGTAGTATCAGTCGCCAGAGTGAGTTCAGCCTTGGCAGCACCCTGGCTGGGACGAACGCCGGCACGGACAACATCATCGACCGGTACGTCGGTGCGTTGTCTCCTCCGTCCCCTTGATAAACTATAACATATGTCCCTAGGCCTCTCACCCCACGCTTCGTGCCCGACCTGATAGACATTGAGCAAGAGCTCTTCGAGTTGCCACAGAAGGTCAGCCGAAACAACATCTGCATCTCGATCCCAACTCACTCTGCTCAAGGAACGGGTCCTCTACAACAAAGAGATTCAGACAGCCGACCTCGACTCTGGCTCATCTACGGAAGACGAAGATGACGTGAGGCAACGCCTGGCGAAAGACCGTGAGCGAGAGATCGAGGCCGAACGGCTACGAGACAAAGAGTTAGAAGAAGAGAGCCTGCAACTCGACCTCGAAATCGAGGAAGCCATTCGGGGTAGCCTTTCCTCGCCCCTTTTCAATCAAATGGCTGACCCTCTTCTCAGAACTCACGGAAGAGGAGAAATCTACCATCGTGACGGCGCCCGAGTTCCTCGACTTTATCGAGCAGTCTTCGAAGATCGTGCAGCGAGCGTTGAATGACAAGTACGACTATATCCGGGATTATGCCGTCAGCGGGGAAGACGGAGGGTAGGTATTCGTCAACATCGCACGTTTACCTCGCTGACGTGTTGCAAAAAGCGACGACTCCGAAGGTAAGCGGGTGAAGCGTGTCTGCGAGTTCTGGGACGAGCGATACTGCCGCAATCGCTCGATCACCGACATCGACTGGTCACCGAAAGTGCGGCAGCTCTGTTTGTGATCGGCCAATGAACGCTGACCATGCTGTGCAGTACCCAGAACTCAGCGTGGCATCATACAACAAGAACGCTTCTGCCGTGAACGAGCCCGACGGCATCGTCTGTGTGTGGAACATGCACCTCCTTGAGCGCCCCGAATACGTCTTTCACTCGCAGGTACAGCGTCCTCATGCTCCGCGCCTGCGTGCATGCACTCACGCATCCCCAGTCGGACGTGCTGTCCGTCACGTTCTCGCCCTTCCACTCGAACCTCGTCTTCGGCGGTACGTACTCCGGCCAGATCCTGCTCTGGGACACGCGCGCGAAGCACCTGCCCGTGCTCAAGACGCCGCTCTCCGCGGCCGGGCACACGCACCCCGTGTACGCGATGCAGATGGTCGGCACGCAGAACGCGCACAACCTCGTGACGTCGTCGTCCGACGGGATGGTGTGCTCCTGGCTCGTCGACATGCTCGCGCAGCCGCAGGAGACGCTCGAGCTCACGCACGCGGGCCACAACAAGACCGCGGAGGTCGCGATCACCGCGCTCGCGTTCCCGGACGCGGAGACCACGTCCTTCTTCGTCGGCACCGAGGAGGGCGCGGTCTACCAGGCGTCCCGCCACGACCGCGCGGGCGCAAAGGCCGGCCTGAACGGCCACGACCTCTACCGCGCGCACGCGGGCCCCGTCACGGGCGTGCACTTCCACCCGCTCGCCGGGCCCGTCGACCTCTCGGACCTGTTCCTCACGTGCTCGGTCGACTGGACCGTCAAGCTCTGGCGCGCGCGCCCGCCCGCGAAGAGCGGCGCGGCCGTGCAGACCGTCCCACCGCTGTACTCGTTCGAGGAGGCGGACGACTATGTGTACGATGTTGCGTGGCATCCGCTCCACCCGGCCATGTTCGGTTCGGTCGATGGCTCGGGCCGCTTCGACGTCTGGAACCTCAACGTAGACACCGAGGTGAGTGTGTTCGTTATCCTGCCTGAGACGCTCACTGATCACATGCCTAGGTCCCGGTCGTCTCCACCCCGGTCGGCTCGGGCCGAGCGATCAATAAGCTGCGCTGGGATCGCAAAGACGGCCGGCGCGCCGCAATGGGCGGCAGCGACGGCAAGCTGTACATATACGACATCGGTGACATGGCCGTCACGCGCGAGTCGGACTGGACGGACATGCAGAAGGTTGTCGCAGGCGGTGGAAACTACACCAATGGGGTTGAAGTCACTAATGACTTGTCCCGCTCGGTCAACGGCCGCGGGTGATACCTACTATACCATCTACTTTTCTTTATCACTCGTCCGTGGTTCTAAGTGAAATAGAGTACGATTGCGGAATCTACGATACTGCGGAACACTCCAGCGGACGTACTCAGCCTCATCGCCCCAATTAGTGGTGGTAGCCTTCGTTCTTCGGTGGGGTGTACGCTGTGGGATATGGTCAGCCTCCTGCGAGTGAGAGATAGGGCAAATCACACGTACAGATCTTGCGCGACTTGAGCACGGTCCACTTGAAGCGCTTGACGTACAGCGAGATGGCGGTGAGTGCCGAGAAGAGGATGACCGCCTTGATACCGTACTGCTTGCGGGTGTCGAACTCGGGCTCAGCCGCCCAGTTGAGGAAGGTGGAGACGTCCTTGGCCATCTGCGTCGTCGTCGCCGGCGTCTTGTCGTCGTACTCCACAAGGCCGTCGAAGAGGACGCGGCCCATGCTGATGGCGCCGCCGGGGAAGTACGGGTTGTAGTTCATGCCCTCCCGAATCTCGACGCCCGCCGGCGGGTCGATGTACCCGGTGAGGAGCGCGAAGATGTAGTCGATGCCGCCGTGGCGCGCCTTGGCCATGAGCGAGAGGTCGGGCGGGAGCGCGCCGCCGTTCGCGGAGCGCGCGGCCTCCTCGTTCGGGTACGGCGGCGGCATGTAGTCCGAGAGCTTGCCCGGCCGCTGGAACATCTCGCCCTCGTCGTTCGGGCCGTCCTGGTACTCGACCTCCTCGGCCATCGCGCGCGACTCGTCCGCAGTGTGCGAGACGCCGACGAGGTTGCGCCACGCGATGCGGTCGAGCGAGTGGCAGGACGAGCACACTTCGCGGTACACCTGGTGGCCGCGGCGGATGCTGCGCGGGGCCGTGAGTATGGGGATGAACGCGGACAGGGTGGAACGGGGACGCGGACCTCGCGTGGTCGAACGAGTCGAACCAGCCGTTGTGCGACCAGGGCAGCTGGGCGGGGTGCAAGCCCTCGTCGGCCATGTTGCTAGCATGAACCTCGCCGACGAACGGCAAAGTGCCGTACAGGTGCGTGTACCACGCGACCGAGCCGACGGTGGCAGCCGTCGCTCCAGCCAGCGTCGTGCGGGACGCCGCGAACGCCTATAGACGCGTCAGCCTACGTCCCCTCCGCATCACACCATAGCACCACCAACCTGGAAAGCACTAGTCTTGGCCGAAGACGAAGCGAAGCGAGCCTATCCAAACGCGCGTTGGTGACACATCCCAGCACTACGGTCTGTGGCCACTCACGCCGGTCGTGCGCGCGCCGGGCAGCGCAGCCGAGCGGGATGCGGCGAGTGTGCTCCTCAAAGCACTCCGCGCAAACATTTTGGCCAAGCGGAGGAGGTGGTCGGTGGTCGGTGTGCGAGAAGGAGAGACGAAGAACGAGTTGGGCGAAGGCTGGGACCCGCGCGTGGGCGGCACCCGGGCGAATCCGATGATCGGCCAATGACAACCGAGCTCTTTCGTGTGTGCTTGACCTCTACATCGCCCTCTATATTCACTTCAAGATTCAAAAGTGGGACTAGCACTTGTAGTATACTTTGTGGGCACATGGCCGCCAAATGGTGTATATGGTACAAGGTCGCGAGATAGGGACAGACAGACACAGAAGGGAACAATCGTCCGTCAAATAACACACACTCGTCAAAGGGTCGTAACTCGGGGATGAAGCATGGGGACAACTACAGCAGGCAGTCGCAAAGCTCTGCAAGAGTCCAGTCAACAGACGGTTAGGACGCAGACGTGGAGCCGACGATGACGTACCCTCAGCGCAGCAACAGCAGAGGATACCAGCGAGGCAGGCCGTGCAGCCGCCGCCGCTCTCCTTCTGCGGCGGGCCCTGTCTGCGAGGCCGTCAGCTCCGCCCTCACAGTGCCTGCGACAGGATACGCACACATAGACAGTCTGCGGCTGCATCTGCTGCTGCCCGCCGTACGGCTGCTGACCACCATACTGCGGCTGGCCACCGTACTGCGGCTGGCCACCATACTGCTGCTGGCCGCCGTACGCAGCCTGCGGCTGCTGGGGGTAGTATCCGCCCTGGCCCTGGCCCTGCGGTGGGCCGCCTGTTCAACAAACGCGCCGGTCAGCCGACTGGTTCTCGGACATGACAGGCAGAGTGCGCGCCTTGCGGAGGGTAGTACTGCTGGCCGCCCTGGCCACCCTGGCCGCCTTGGTTGTTGTAGTAATCCTGGGCCGACATACGTGCGTTCGTGAGTGGGGAGGGAGCGCGGCGGGGAGGTGCGTGAGGAAAGGGTGGCGTCAGAGACGGAGCGCCGGGCAAATAAGCGGCGGGCCGGCGTCACGCGCGTGACTGCGCCGACTCCGGCACTGGATGGAGGCGATGTACACAAGGCAGAACAATTATGTACAACGAGAAAGTGGGTTGTCACCGCATAGGACTATCACGAGCTTGTTCTCGTGTTTAACCATACCGAGATTGGAACAAATGACTGAGAAGCGCACAAAGTCCACATCTGGCAGAACGCGCTCCCGCTCCCGGCGCAGTGACCAGTATACGCACCGCCGAGTCGCAGAAGAGTAAGCAACCGGGTGTCACTCACGCCGGACACCCGGAGCTTCGGCCGACCACGACAAACTAGAGAATGCAGATGATCATAGTGTAGCACAGCGCGCAGAACAAGCGAATCTAAGAGAGGGGATAATTAGGACGAACTATACCAAACGCTTCATGTACGACCACAGTCCTGCGCCGCCCGAGAACATCGTTGCCGCAGCCAGGGCGGGCTTGACACCGGCTGTGGAAGACGTCAATGACGATGCCAAGAAATTTGGTAGAGGGAAACTCACCGGTGCTTTTGTACAGTGCGCCGGTCATTGAGCCTGCGATCATGCTGCCGAGCGTGTCGTGCTTGCCGCGGAAGCCGTCGACGGACGAGTTGATCACGTTGTACACCAGCGCTGTGCACTTATGTCAGCCATAGGATGCAGGGTAACACAAAGCAGGACGTACCGAGGACACCGGCCGAGTTGCCAATGAATGTCCCGCGCCGGGTGATCGAGTTCAGGATGCTGTTCAGCCGCAGGCGCGCGTTCGTCACCGCAAGTGGCCTGCGTGCGCCTTCGCTGAATCCCCACACACCGCCGATCCCCAGACCTGACGCAGATGCTCATCAGCCCCATGCCCACCACGTCGCGCGTCCTCACACTCACCACTGAGGTACATAGTGCCGGTGCCGTACGAGAGATCGTCGCTCCAGCCGCGGGACGGCATGGCGGTCTCGCCGCCGGGCAGGTCGCTCGTGCGCTCGTCCTCGAGCGTGAGGTACTCGAGCGTGTCCGACAGGCCCGCGAGCGGGTGCAGCCGCGCGGGGTCGTACGCGCCCAGCAGCAGCTCGCCCGCGGTGACCGCCTCGCCGGGCGAGTTGTCCGGCCGCTCGAACGTCGCCTCGCGCAGGAAGGACGTCGCGTCGGAGGATGAAGATGCGTTGGCGGCCATGGCGGAGGAGGAGGGAGGAGGAGGAGGAAGAGGGTGGTGGTAAGCAGCCAGCAAGGCAAACTGTGGCGGGCGCCGCCGGACTCGAGTCTCCGCGCTTGCCGCTTGCTCTCCCGCTCCGACGATCCACCCAGCCATGCTCGCACGCACATCCTCAGCCCTGCGCACTCAGCTCTCGCGCACCTCGACGCGGAGCTATGCTACATCTCGCTCTCGTGCCCGAGCCTTCGTACCAACGCCTTCACACTCTCGTGCTCTGGGCAAGCGTGTGTGACCCCAGCGTATGTGGCTGCAACAACACTCAATATACTGTCAGGCTGGGCAAGTGCATCCACCCCACAATCCTACCTTGACCCCGCCGAGGCCGAGGCGACTCGCACGCTCGACGCTGGCACGCAGAAGCTCGAAGACGTCAGTCGGTGCGCGCCGTGTACTCTCTCGGTTCTCGCTCTAATCTCGCCACACACACTCAGGGTGACGTAGAGGGTGCAAAGCTACTCTACAAGCGCAGCGTCGAGGTCAAGCGCTCCGCAAGGTTCTTGCACAACCTCTCAGCATAGATAACGGAAACTGACTGCGAACAGCTCGCTCTTTAACCTCGGCGTCACGCATTACCACCTGAAAGAGTTTGACGAGGCGATTGAGGCATGGAAGGGGAGCATCGCGCTCCAGCCGTCAAGCCCAGACGCGCACACCAGTACGTCGTACCCCTTCCTTCCGAGGCCCTGGCTTAACTCTGTCCACAGACCTCGCAAGTGCCTATATCATCTCTCCGGTCCCACGTCCAGACCTCGCTTTAGAGCACTTGCAGTAAGATCCTCCTCAGCATGTCAGGGCTCCAACTAACATAGCCCAGAATCGCCACTCGTCTTGCCCCAGAGGACGCAGAGATCGCGTTCAACCTGGCAGCTGTGCTTGAGGCGGTTGGCCGACTTGAAGATGCCCTCGTGAGTTGTCTTGGTCGGTGCCGCTAGGCATAGCTGACTCAAGCCCACTCACAGAAATTCTACAAGCGAAGCAAAGAGTTCGGGATCGACCGGGCTGAGATGCACATACGCAATGCAAGTACTGATCTCGCTCGTCGTGGACAGGGTCTGACGGCGTGCTGTTTGCAGGTCAGCGCGAAGATCCTTGGGAAGAAGCTGGAGGCGGCCGGGGAGACGCCATCGAGTCAGTGATTCTGGAGATCTTCTGCTCATCACATAGATGCTCGAGTGCTATCATGCGGCTTTCCTATGAGTATATCCTCGAATAATGACACTTTGAGTCTGCAGTCACTTTGGACCGCCGACGTCGACGTCATGAACCCGGGGCCGCTCCTCCGCTGCCGTCCACGATCATGCCGAGATCGGCGCGCCCCTTCCCCACACTCACTCTGCACCATGGCGTCCGCACAGCCGCTCGTTTTCCGATGGGGCGTGATCGCGCCGGGCGACATCTCGACTAAGGTGTTCACAGACATCCTGCTCGACCCGACCACGCGCGGCACCACCGACGTCGTGCACCGCGTCGTCGCCGTCGGCTCGCGCGCACAAGCTAGGGCGCAGACGTTCGTCGACGACGTCGTCAAGGACAAGAACGCGAAGGCGTATGGATCGTATGAGGAGGTCTACCAGGACCCGGTCCGTGCTCGCTCTCTAGTGGTGACTGTGCGGAGTGGCGGCTGACGGCAGAGGCAGAACGTGGATGCGGTGTACATCGGCTCGCCGCACACGTTCCACTACGACAACGCGTGGGCTGCGCTGAAGGCGAAGAAAGCCGTGACGTGTGGTATGCTGGCTTCCCTGCGCTCGTAAGCGTGTGTCTGATCTGCTCGTAGAAAAGCCGATCACGT
>LCTX01000132.1:0-10250 GCA_002233555.1 Limonomyces culmigenus | reverse complement strand
TGTCGGCGTGGCTGGCACGTTGAGACCTGTTTCCTCGCTTGTCGGCGTTCGAGACCCCTGTCGATTTCTTCCCTCAATCTGCGGCACACGAAGCACTCCTACCCTATGTGTTGCAGCTGTCGTGCCTGCGTGTGCTTTCTTCCGCCTCAAACCGGACCAGTGGCTCTCGACCGAGTTACACATCCTTGAGCGATACAAGGAGCAAATCGCGCGCAGCTGCGCCCTTCTTAAAGATCTCAGCATCTACGGCGCTGTACACAGGGATGGGGACGCCAATGAGCAGCGGCGTTGGGCCAGCCTCATGCACGAAACGGTGTCTCAAGCGACATGTCTGCGCAGGCTGAAGATCAAGGTTCCGATTGCATATCCAGATTTCCTCCTGATCAGCTCCATGCCTTTGCTCCACACCCTCGAGCTATGGCGGATCATTGGTGTTCCTAATTCTTCCCATATCTTCCACAACGAGGCCTTTGCAAACCTCGTCGAAGTGAGGCTGATCGATGATTCGCAAGGAGCCACGCTTGCCCTCCAATTTCTTGCTTTGCCCCCTCGGAACTGCTTCAGATCTTGCAACATTGTCGTACGCTCAGCTATACGCCTCGATACTGCGTGCACAATGGTTTCCAGGATGAGCTCACACGCGAGTTTGCACCGAATGTGTGTGTCGTTTGAGAACTTGGGGGGTATCTTTCATCTTCACCAGGAGTCTACTGCCATCCTTGTTTCACTCAGACCGTCACATTGCCTCAGGGAACTCATTGTGTACACAAACACCTACCTGCCGCTTAGAATGTCTGATCTTGATGATATCCTTACGCGGTATCCCAAGCTGGTCACATGGGGATGGTAGACTAGTGATGACGACTTGGAGAAGCTATACGAGCTTCCTGTCTCACTTGGCGCTCTGATGGATATCATCCACACTCGTCCCAACATGATTCAGCTACCGTTACTGATCAACTCGACGGAACTCCCCCCACCCGAAGCGATGCAGAGGTTTGGCACACATCAGTGCTATCAACCAGCCATCCGTAAAGCACTCTACACTGACCAAATGCGAGAGATCCTTTTACTTCTTTTTCTCGAGGTGCGTTGCCTGTATAGGGATGGGTCATAGGAGACTGACGCCCTCTCCAGTCAAACATCGATATGTTCTAACACTGCGATCTCGATGTATATACAGACCCAGAGTTGGATGAGGGTGCTGCATTGCCAAGGCCATCATGGTCTTCGCACTGGCATACTGGCGGATCTCAAATGTGTGCTGACGAGAACTGAAAGTGATGCAAATGAGATATCACGTTCCCAAGGAGCTCTCTTGAACAGCTCGTTCGAACCCGAGATTCATCCCCAGCTACCATCCTACAATTGTCCCCAGCCAAAGTCGCGCGCACGGGCCATCCCAAATGAGATCGACGTCTGACGAAGCGGCCGAAGCGCAGGTGGCGCTTACGCAGCCCCCACCTTGACAGCGACCAGCATCCCCCTGACGTTGACCGCGTACTTATCGTCTCTCTCTCCCATCCCCATCACCTCCCCGTCTGCGATGGCCGTCCGGTACGCGCCGGTGCCGAACCCGTCTGTCGATCCCGACGCCGAGCACGAGATGGAGGCCGCATTCGGCGGCTCGGATGACGACTCGGACGACGAGCCGACCGACGCGCGCACGCAAGAGTCGCGGCCCCTGCGCCGGCACCCGCTCGAGCGCTCGCGGTCCCCGTCGCCCGGGCCGTCCACCCTCGCCTCGGGCTCCTCTGCGCTCCCCGGCGCATATGACTTTGAGGGCGGCGGGGCGTACGACCTCCCGCCCCCGGGCTCGCCGCCCCCGGCGCACCGCGCGTTCGCGAACGACTGGGGCAACTCGAACGGTGTGCTCCCCGCCGCGGTGGACACGTACCGCACCACTGCCCGGCGCGGGCGGGGCTGGCTGGGCCGCGGCGCCGCGGCGATCCTGCCGGCGCACTACGTCGCCCGCCTCGGCCTCGGCCCGCAGGCGCGCGCGGGCACCGTCGTCGGCGCCGGGATCCAGAACGACGGCGTGTTCGCGAACGTGACGGCCAAGCCCGTGCGCGGCGTCCGCGTCCAGGACGGCAAGTCCGCCAGCCGTGGGAGTGCGACGCCACGCGTGCTGATCAGAAGACACACAGGCGACGAGACGTACATTGTGCCCGAGGAGACGCAGGTCGAGCGGCCGCCGTCGTACCGCGAGGCACAGGCCGATGCCGTGCCCACGTACTGGGATGCGACGACCGTGCACGTCCAGGGCGGCTCGACCGTCGTCGGCGAGGTCATCGTCGACGGCGTGCAGACCGGCACCCTTTTCTCCTTCCTTTGGGTGAGGTGTAGAATGTTCCCAGCTTTGCGGCGCTCTGACACCTCACCACAGAACGCGCTCATCTCCGTCTCCTTCCAGTTCATCGGCTTCCTGCTCACGTACCTGCTGCACACCACCCATGCCGCCCGCCTGGGCTCGCGCGCCGGCCTCGGCATCACGCTCATCCAGTACGGCTTTGCCCTCCTGCACTCGAATCCGGCCGACGGCAGCGGTGGGACCGGCGATGACCTCGAGGTCTTCCCGCCCGCACCGACGTTCGCGACCGCCAAGGAGCAGGAGGACTACATGCAGTCCGCCGCCGCGGGCAACATGACCTTCCCGCTCGGCGCCCCCACGTCGGACACCTCCGGCCCGGGCACGTTCTTCGGCTCGGAGACGACGGCCGAGTGGCTCGCGCTCTTCCTCATGACCATCGGTCTGTAGCTGATGTTGGTCATTCTGCGTGCCACGGGCTCACCGCCAGCTACAGGCTGGTTCATCCTGCTCACGTCCCTCCTCGGCTTCTGGCGCGTGAAGCGCTGGGAGCGCTCGATGCTCGCCGCCCCGCCCGACACCGCCGCCGCCGCGCACGCCGCGCGCGCGCGCTCGCGCTTCGACCGCATCTTCGACATCCCGGGGCTCTCCGCGCTCCGCGGGCGCTCGCTGCTTGCTCAGGGCCTGTACTCCGCCCCGCCGGCGGCCGCACCCGCGAGCAGCTGGCTGCCGCGCGGGCTCGAGCTTGCGGCCCTGGATGCGGCGCTAACCCAGCTGGATGAAGAGGGCCGGACGCCCGAGCAGCGCGCAGTCGCGCCCGGCCGCACCCAGTTCGTCATCGACGAGAACGACCCCGCGCGCGCGCAGCGCCTCGCGCAGGCGCTCGTCTCCGAGCAGCGGCTGAATATGGACCTCCGCGCGGCGGGCCTGCTCTGACGCGCTCTGCCTGCTCGCTCGCTCGCTCAGTGTACACTATGGTTATTGGCTGCTTTCGGATGCAATATGACACGATACCACGCTCAGTGCGCAGCGGTTGTCTCCGAGCAGCGGTTGAACATGGACATCTGCGCCGCCGGCGTGCTCTGATTTTCATGCTCGCTCGCTCAGTGTACACTATAATTCTTGTCTGCTTCTTTCTTTCGGAACACTGCAATACAACCCAACACCACGCTCAGTGCGCAGGCTTGCCGAGCGCCGCGGGGCCCTCGGCCGCGAATGACTGCTGGAGCTCGCGCGTGAAAGGCTCGAGCGTGAACTCGAGCGCGGAGCACGGGTACCCGATCTCGAACTTCTCGAGCACGCTCGGGTGCAGGACGCCGAGCGTCCCGATCGGCACGTCGTGGAACGTGCTGCGCGAGAGCGCGGAGCGCACTGCGCCGAGCACGCCCTTGGCCTGCGTCGTGGCGCCCGCGCCCGGCGCGCGGTAGAAGATCGTCGCGGCGCGCCCGGGGAAGTACGTCGGGTCTGCGGCGCTGTCAGCGGGGCGGCAAGGGGCGGGTAAAAGGACGCGACTCGCCGTCGGCCTCGGCGATGTAGTAGCCCGTGGGCGCGGACGCGTCGCCCGCGCGGATGTGCGGGACCTCGAGCATGCGCATGACGCGGTCGAGCATGCCGTGCACGACCTCGAAGCCCGCGGCCTTGTTGCACCAGAGCGCGGCGGCGCGCCGCTCGTTGCGCGCCTGCCGCTCCGCGCCGGGATCTTTGAGCACGACGTCGGATGTCTCGAACACGCGCACGGGCAGCGCGTGCGACCGGTTCTCGCGCACGGTCTTGAGCAGCCCCGGGAGCAGAGAGGTCCGCACGACCTGGAACTCGAGCGTCTTTGGGTTCGCGATCTTCACCGCGGTCGTGCCGTCGTCGGGCCGGTTGAGCCACGCAAAGTTCTCCTCGTGCGAGCACAGGATGAGCGGGAGGACCTCGACCCAGCCGCACATCGCCCACTCGCGCCGCACAATGTCGCACAGCTTGGAGACGGCGAGCGGCTGCGCGACCGTGTTCGTGCGCGGGAACGACGGCGGGAGGCGGTTGAAACCGTGCGCGATCGCCGCGTCCTCCATGATGTCGCACTCGTGCAGGACGTCCGGCCGCGTCGGCGGCACCGCGACGGCGAGCGTGTCGCCGTTCGTGCCCGCGTGCGCGGTGAGCGACATGCGCGAGAGCAGCGCGGCGTGTTCCGCGGCGGAGAGCGAGAGGCCCGTGCAGCTGTTGATGTACGACGCGTGCGCGGTTGTGTGCCGCGTCGTGAGGTCGGGTGTGAGCGTGACGCGGCCGTCCGGGTACACGATCCGCACGGGCTCGATCCTGCATGTGGATGAGCGGGCGGCCAGCGCGCGGGTAAGCGGCACCGCACGTGTACGGCTCGGCACAGTACTCGGAGAACATGCACGAGATGATGTTCGTGACGACCGCGAGCTTGGTCGCGTCCGTCGCGGTGATGTCGATGAACACGTTCGTCGTGGACAGCGTGATCTTGCTGTGCTCCGAGTTTATGATCGGCGGCATCGAGAGCACGCGGTCGTCCGCGTCGTAGATGATCGGGTACACGGCCGAGTCGCGGATGATCGGCAGGTACTTGGCCAGGTGCTTCTCCGTCTGCGGCCGTCAGCGTGCACTCGCGCATACAGGGCCGGACCGAACCTCGTAGATGCCCATGAGCTCCTGGGCCGTGGATTCGGTGGTCTTGTTCAGCGGGACGAAGCGGATGTCGCGCGGCGCGCGCGCCTCGTACCGGAACGGCCCGCGCAGCGTATCGAGGTCGTGCGTACCGATCGCGACGAGCTGCCGGCGGCGGCACAGGTTCTGGTGCAGCTTATCCTGCAGGTCGATGAATGACGCGTACGAGCGCGGCGTGAACTTGACGTTGCGGAGCACGGCCGCCGCGAAGAACGGCCGGATCTGCGCGGTCTCCGGCGACACGGTCGCGGTTAGGAGCGCCGCCTCGCCGCCCGCCGGCAGCTTCAGGCTGTAGGTCGGGGCCAGGCCTTTGCCCAGGAAGGCGCGCAGGGCACGGGCGATGCCCTCGATGCACAGGAGATCATATCTGTGTGACTCGAGTTCAGGTGGGGTGGAAGACGCTGGAGGAGAGTTCCGCGGACCGGTTGGCGGGGATCTCGATTTTTAGTTGCTGAGGATGATGGTGTGAGTATGTTGTGGGTCAGAGTAGAGACAGCACTCACAGGCCGCTCGGCCGGAAGACCCTTCTTGATGGCCTCCTCGACCTCTTCTGTCGTCTACACGCGTAGTACGCGTAAGAAACAGCCCATAAAGCCGGTCTGCAATAGATCTCACATCCTCATCGAGCTCGATACCGAAATCGAAGCAGAGCTGGTCAAACTCCTCCGTCGCTGCGAGTCACGGGTCAACCGTCACTCATCCAGCGGCGGAGGGATCAAAGTTCACTGAAGCTCTGTTCTAGGCGCTCCCAGAGGTCCTCCTTGTCCACTGCAACGGTCGGCATAGCTCGATCGAGTCCACACGAATGTCAGAGAAGGGCAACAAGTCAAGGGATGTGAAGATGCGGCGCCTATCTCCGCCCTTCCTCCTCCGCCACGATGAAGTATGTCGCGCTGCTGAGCGGCGGCAAGGACAGCTGCTACAACCTTGTCCACTGCGCACAAAATGGGCACACGCTCGTCGCTGCGGCGTCGCTCCGCCCCGAGGATGGCAAAGGTTCGGTTCTGCCCGCGCGAACCTGCGATGTGAAATACCGACGGGGTGCCTTGCAGAGGAACTCGACTCGTACATGTACCAGACTGTCGGACAGGATGCGATCGAGCTCATCGCCCAGGCATTGGATGTGCCACTGTACCGCAGGGTGATCACGGGCCAGGCCGTCGAGCAGGGTGCAGAGTACGGAGGACGCACGGCGCAGACGAGCGGCGGGATAGACGGAGACGAGACAGAGGATCTGTACGAGCTGCTGTCAACGGTCAAGGTATGTAAAAATATGCTATACCTTATAACATGCGTCTCATGTGCGATCCAGACGCATCATCCCGAGGTGCAGGGCGTGTCCGTCGGCGCCATCCTCTCGAATTACCAGCGTGTTCGCGTAGAACATGTGTATGTGACTCCCCCAACCAATCCAACGACACTGATCTTCAAACATGCAGCATAGCTGCCGTCGCCTGAACCTGACCTCCCTCGCCTACCTGTGGCAGCGCGACCAAGCCGAGTTGCTGGACGAGATGATTTCTGCCGGCCTGGAGGCGGTCCTCATCAAGGTCGCCGGCATTGGCTTGCAGCCCAAGCACTTGGGAAAGGCTCTGGCCGAGATGCAGCCGACGTTGACGACGCTTGTGGGTGAGATGTCTCTGTTCGGAGCAAGCCTGCTCACCAACCACTCAGAATGAACGTTATGGTGCTCATATCTGTGGTGAAGGTGGCGAATACGAGACCTTGACGCTCGACTGTCCACTTTTCAAACAGAGAATCAAACTGTGCGACCCGAACTCTTTGCTCACTTTGCGTACTCACCCGTGTGATAGGGTGGAAACGGAGGTAGTGACACATGCCGACAACGACTTTGCCACAGTCGCGTTCCTGCGAATCAACCAGGCAGTCATAGAGGAAAAGTCAGCATCTACAGCAGATGCTCGGGTGCCTCCGCTGCTGGACGACGACATGCTCGAAATCCAAACGTGTGTCGAAGACGAGGAAGAGCCTGATGCAGACGGGACTACAACGCCAAGGCCTCGCGTGGTCTCCGAAGCGGCATCTCCTTTATCCGTCAGCATGGCCCAGCAGGGATCGTGGATTGTTATTGGGAGTGTCGAGGCTCCCAGCGCAGACCCGACTCCGATCGAGGACGAGGTTCACGCATGCTTCCAGCTCATCAAAGGTCAGACTCTCTCGCCCCATCTCACTTGACGTCCAGTGACTGAACTGCGGCCACAGACAGTCTAAAGACGTTCTCTGCCAACCTCCAGGACATTGCCTTCATCACGGTCCTACTTTCTGACATGACCCTCTTCCCTGCCGTCAACGTGGCCTACAGCAGCTTCTTCGGGATCAGCCCTCCGGCTCGAGCCACCCTTGCCGTAGACCTCCCCAATGATACCCGGCTTCGTCTGGAAGTGGTCGCCTGCAAGGACGGCGACCTCGAGGACAGCTCGAAACGCCAGGCATTGCACGTGCAAGGCCTCAGCTACTGGGCTCCCGCAAACATCGGCCCTTACTCTCAGGCAATTCGCGTGAGTTACCTGCTTTGCCTCCTTTGTGCCATGCTCACGATGTTGGCACCAGGTCGACGAGCGCATCTTCGTCTCCGGCCAGATCGGGCTTATACCGAGCTCGATGACGCTCCCCACACCTCCGTCGCTCGCAACGGAGACGGCACTCTGCTTCCAGCATGCCCGGCGGATCATCACCGCATCCGGCGGGAGCATGGGCGCCGAGTGGGCGGGCTGTGAGCAGCTCGCGCTCTACTGGATGGCGCATGCTGCAGACATCCCGCGCGTAAGAGCTGCGTGCAGTCTCGCTGAGGTACACAGTGCATGATTTCTTATTGAACCAAGTCTGATTGCCCGCACAGGAGGACGATGTGCCCACGCTATTCCTTGCCGTGAAGAGCCTTCCGAAAGATGCAGTCGTTGAAAAGCAGGTTCTGCTCCACACGGGACGAGTGCTCATCCCAGACGAGGAAGACGAGGGCACGCTCGTGTGGACGCCGCAAGACCCCGAAACTTTCGAGCAGGTCTTCCAGTCGGCATCTGGCGCGGAAGCGGCGGACTGCTGCTCCAGCGCGATCCTTGGTTCGAGCCTGACAGTTGTGTGCTTGCGGCTCAGCGAAACTGGTTCGTGATCTCGGCCCACCTACGCGGAGGCGACTCCTGACCTTGTTCTGGCGCAGAACCCACCCTCATCGATCATGTCCGAATGAGAGTACCAGACAACATCCTCTCCATACGGGCGTTTCATGTAGGCACATGGACAGAAGCTTGTGGGTGCTTTTCATCATCAACTCCTGTCACTGTACTTACCTTTTGCTCTCCCAGACTCAGATATGTTGCAAAGTATCCTGGGTGAGAGCCAAGACGCAGCTGTCACTGCCGTTCCATGCCGGGCTATCGGATCGCTATCTGGTGACAACTGGGATTTTGCATTGTGTATCTCATCCGTATAAGAATAGAATGGTACAGATGGACAAACGTGTGGGATTTAGATCGTGACCAAGAGGAAGCGACATCTGGATCGTTCGTGTCGTGCGCGTCAAGGGGTCGTCATGCAGTATCATGCATGTTTTGGCCGCCCGCGCTCAGACGGTGCCGCGGTCCCGGAGGACCTTCATGTGGGCCAGGCGGCGACGCATGGCCTTCTCCGTCGTCGTAGGAGGCACAGCGCGGGCGATAACAGCCGCGACGAGCGTGCAGAGGCCACCGAAGCGGAGCACCCATGACACGCCGTTCTTGCCGAGATAGACATTATCGTGATGGCCGGGGTCCGCAGGGACGTACGACGACGTGTACGAGGGCACGTACGACGCAGCGAATGCCGGAGGTGCCTCGTTGTCCGCAAGCTTGAAGATGACGCTCGAGATGAGTGAGATCTAAAGACTGGTCAGCTGGCCGACGCGTGGTTGGAAGCTCCAGAACGCACAATAAACTGCGGCATGACGATGGCCAGGTTATGGATGCCAAGCACAGTACCACCAGCGACGGGGCCCGAGTCGTTGTCGTCTTGGATGTCGCCGTCGTCCATGGAACGGGCGCGCAGCAACGGCTGACGCTCGCCGTCAGTGAGGAACCCCGGGTGAAGGTAGGCGGGTGTGGACGCGACACGGGCATGCGTAGGCCGCGCTGCAGGGCCTGGCGAGACATCGACGCGCCGTCCGGCATCTGCACGGCGACGACCAGTGGCACCCTCCTGCGGCTTCTCCATCTCCTTCAGGAACTGTACGAGCGATCAATATCTTTGCTCTTATGGGACTCTCGAGCGTGAGCAGGCTTACCTCCATGATGATGGCAAACGGCACCCAACTCGCGACGGCCCACGAGATACCAACAAGAGCGACCATCGTCGTCGCTTGCCAGACCTTGGTGATGTATAAGGTCGACGCCATGAGTACGCTGAAGAGGACGAGAGCGCCAGTCCAGATGTTGCGGAGCAGGAATGGCATGTAAGGGAGCTTGACTGCCCGACCCTCCCGGGCTGCCTCGGCACGCCACTCGAGCACGGTGTTCCGTAGGCGCGCAGTCTCGGCATCGTCGGACGCGAAGTCAGACTCGTGTGCGAGCAGGCGAGCATCACGAGCAGCCAGCTCAGGAAGCAGAGTACCAGCGATCACGGCGACTGAAAGAGTCCAATGTTAGCCAGAGCGGATTAGGAGGGAAAACACACGTACCTATGGCGTAGATAAGCATAGCAAAGGCACCTGTCCGAGTAGCTTCGTCGATGGTTGGATCGGATTGACGCTCGTAAGCCATGACCTGACCGATGTAGAGGGTCGAGTAGAACAGGAACGGGAACCTGAGGAATCGATGACAGTGAGCAAGAGGCGGGTGAGTCGTGCGGATGGACCTTACCATCCCATGAATGCAAAGAGCTGAACAAAGCAGACACGACGGATTGGCTTCGGCAAGTGGATGATGGCAACCTTGATGTTGGCAATCGCCTGGCTGATCTGGCCAGAGCCCTGGCGCTCGAGGCTCTGCGGGCGCTCCTTCTCCTTAGTCGTGCAAGTGGCCCAGACCGTGACGACGAGAATGATCTCGGCAATCACGCAGAACTTGCGGAACTGCGAGCCACCAAGCGAGCGGATGATTGGGATCTGGTTCAGCGGCAAGAAACCAATGGCAAAGCCAGTAATGTTTCCGATGTGCGTAAGCCGGGCCTGCCACGCATTGCCGATGTTAAGTTGTTCGGCAGGACAGATGTCGAGGAGCAGGTTCCGGACGGACGCTTGCATTGCGTTGAGCGCAAAGTCAAGGACGTAGAGCGCGGC
>LCTX01000125.1:0-12509 GCA_002233555.1 Limonomyces culmigenus | reverse complement strand
AGGTTGTCCAGGTCCCGGCATAACCCGAGTGCGGTTATTTGGACGAACCCGAAAACGGTAGTGACACAGCTTTCTCCGAGATCACTCGCTCAGACTTGACTATACAAATGGGTTCTTACAATTCAAAGGCACTATGCTACAGTTCAATCCAACTACAAGTTCTTCTTGAGGCTGCTACTCCACTACGAGATCAGAGCCGTACTACGGGAACAACCACACACACAGCTGAGATGACCTGAGCGAGGCTGTCAGTATAGTCAACAAGAGACACAGACTTTCGCGACTCACGACCGCGACGGCAAGCGACCCCAAGAGGGCGAAGAGCTCGATCCGCCTGTGTGTCGCCAGCATGCGCGGGTCGAGTACAGCCTTGTCAGAGAGCGCAGGTGGGGTCTGCTCTTTCCGCGGCATGGGAGCAAACAGCGAGGCCTTGTCCATCTCGAGGTCTTCCACGGACGATTTGTCGGAGAAGCCAACGGGCACCGTCTGCGTGCTCGAACGAGCCGACGGGGTCGGTGACTGAGCCTGCGAGCTGTCCACAGCGACCATCGTGGCCCGCGTGAAGCTGATGACGACCGGCGCGGGTGCCGCTTGGCGCCTGTACTTGGACGGCCTGGAAAGCGTCGGGAGCTCGAGTGTGGCCAGATCGGCGAGGAGCTGGTTCTTGACGCGACCCGCGTGCCGACACGCCCGGATCGAGAGCGATCTTGAGATGCTGATGTGCGACTCAGCGTCAAACTTGAGGTTAGCCTGACCGTCCTCGGCTTCCGCAAGGTCTTCGGAGACGGCGTCCTCCTGGTCTACGGCGCCCATCACGCCCGCCCACCACGACTTCTCGTCCCCACTGGCCGCCGCGAGCTCCCATGGCCGGAGCTGAGTCCTCCCCTTCAGACGAGCTGTGATGCCGCAGTGTCCCTGCGCCGCCTGGATGATGTCCAGTAATCCGAGGACCACGAAAGGGAAGACGAGCAGCCGAAGACCACGGATACCCGCCTCCGAGAGGTGTGCTGGCCCTTGGGTGGCCCCGAGGAGGACCGCAACGAAGACGGCTGCACCGACGGTGAGAGTGATAGAGCCCCGGGTGTACATGAAGCGCTGCGAGGGCCGGTTAACGACGACCGCGCTTTGCGCCATGAATCGCGGGAGCGCCTCCTTGAGGGCAGTGTATGCGGCGTCGTAAGCGGGCTTCAGAGCGTCGGGGTGGGTGGTGCCCTCCAGGCTGCAAATCACGCCAGCACGAACGGGTTCGGCAAGGTGAAGGTCCTTGACAGCGTCCGGGGCCAGGAAAGTGGCGACGATGCGGTCGATCTCAGTGCTAAACGGCTGCTGTGCGTGCGGGATCACTGGTGTCGTACTGAAAGGCGAGAGCGGTCCCGGAGCGGCGGGTACCTCATCGGGTGATAGAGAGACGTCGGAGAATATCTCTTCACGAATGGAGAATCGAGGGAGAGAGAGTCGATGTCCGTCCACGTGTGCGGGCGACAAGCTCTGTACGGCCTTCGGAAGGAGGTGGAATCGTTGCCGGTAGGACTGGTACCACAACACGAACTGAAGGCTCGGGAGCGAACCCTCGACAAAGGAAAGATATGTGGAGAAGTCTGCGAGCCTGAAGATGTATCGTGAGTATCAAGAGACGTCACAGATGCAGGGTTCATGACGTACCCGATGGGCGAGCAGGTCGCGCCTGCAATCACTTCTTCAAGAGTGACCTTTCGCAGCGGCACCGGAACAGCAGAGCGGCCGAGCGCGTGCACATGAGCGGACTCCATGCTAGAGTGTAGAAGAGAGGGATGGAGAGGGAGAGAATGGAGGAGGAGCTGGTGAAGAATATGCTGCAGCCGTGGCCGACGGTTATATAGGCTCTGCCCACGAAGAACAGCCCACTTGTCGATTACTTTCGATGACATGCTCCACGAGTTCCGCAGTTCTGCTAAACGGCCGGCTGTAAAGGAAGCGTGGGGTTGCCGATCATAGTCGCGTCGATCGTTCCGGTCGTTGATCATGTCGCGGCCATTTGAGTGGAGAGGAAGAAATACTATGATATTTGATCGCTTTTAGACTCCTTCCTGTTATTCCGATCAATGGAGCGAGGATGGCGGTGCAAGCGCAGCCACAAGGTGGCTCGAGGAGGTGCCCTCCGACGGAGCTCGTGGCTATGGCGGGGCACCAGACAGGGCGAAAAATGTCATCCACCGAGCAAATCCGCTTCTTATTTGAGCGGTGAGGCGACTACACGCAGATGAGGAGGAACAAAAAGAACATCATGGTGGAGAAGCGGTGCAAAGCGACTGATCATTCCGCAACCAATTGCAAGTCACTTGTAACACACGATTTCCCTTCTCATTCAGCAACAAGATCCTTATACGTCAATCTATCCCTCGAATCTTCGCCCAACCTTTGCAGGACCCGTACGAGAATCCTCTCCACCTCCTTGACCTCCTCGCTGCGAATCGCTGCACCCTCCCGCCAGACCGTCGTCATTCGGAGGCCCTCGCTGTGCCCGAGCGCGCAAACACCAAGAACAGCGCCAAATGGGCTCGCACTCTGACCCCACGCAGCATCGACCGCGCCGTCTGGGAGGGCGACACGTCCGAGGTTCGAGAGGTTGAGCGCCTGGCCGTATGGCGCTCGTCCGAGGAACGTGCGCTCCCACCCCGTCGGTGCATGGGTATCACGAGCTGCAGGATCCGGTTCGGGGTCCGGTATGTACGCCAGCATCCCAGGTCCGGCGCGTGCGCGTGCGATGCCACTCGGGCTGCGCATCTCCGATGCGAGACGAGCGGCCTCTGTCCAGAACACCGTGTGCGGCGTGAGGCGGACGTGAGCATCGTACGAGGAGACGTAGTTGCCCGTGCAGTACGCATGTCCGAGGTCCGCTCGTCGCTCGGAGCGAGGTGTGTTGAGGCTGAGAGTGAAGGGCACGACCGTGTGCGCAAAAACGGCCCAGATCGCGACGCCGTAGGCGAGCTTAAGCGTCATGTGTAGTGCAGGCACGCCGTGCGTAGACCCGTTCGCCTTGAGCGCTCGAATGAGGCTGGCCGGGAGCGCGAGAAGAGAGGTGGCTCGCGGACAATCCACGGGTGACTTCGCAACGTTGGTCGCGGGCCAAGGCTTCGGTGGACGGATGAAAGCGGGGAGGAGAGGAGCGACGTATGCCGACCACGCAACAGAGAGGAGATGCAGAACGCCTGGCTGGAGCGGGATCGTATCTTCGAGACGGAGGATCTTGTCCAGGCCTTCATATGGAAGGGCATCGATCAAGGGTGCGAGTAACGCTTGAGTGAGATAGAGAAGACCGAGCCCATCCGTGATCTCGTGGTTCGTCGACACGGCCAAGTACGCTCTCGTCGAGGCTGGCGCCGCGAGGAGGCAGACCCGCCACATAGGTGCGAGGTCAAACTCGGCGTCCTCCATACGCGCCGTCTCGTCATGGAGAATGCTTTCCATTTCGGCGGTCATATCCACGCGCGTTTCGAACGCTTCATCGTGAAGGATGTTCGTGGACTGCCATGCAGAGTCCCGTTTCGTGAAGTACGGCGTGCGGGTACGCGCGTCCACGATGCGCGCGCGGAGGAGTGGGAAGTGCTCTTGAAGCTCTCCAATGCGAAAGTTGAGTTTTTCCTTCGTTGGGAGGGCCGCAGTAGAGGGGTAGGCGATGAGAAGGGTGATGCCATGAGGAAACCCGCAGTTTCGGCGGGTTACTGAGAAGCGTTCATGCATTGAGACTGGGCAAGATACATCAGAGTGGATTAGGAGAACATAGCAGAGTTCACGCACGCTTGCGTTCCTCTACACCGATGGAGCTCGACATGGTGAGCGGTGGTGGAGAACGTGAGTCAGATAACACATGGCGGGTGGAGGAAACAGAGCAAGCAGATCAAGCGCCCGCAGTGCGCTGTTCTTCCACAACCATCACCTCGAGCTCCATCGCGCTTAGACGGTATCATGCATTGACATGCTATACACACTGCTGTTGAACAGAATACCACTATGCAGAGACCAAATGCAGATCGCCTAGCCGACGTTGCTAACGCAGCGCACTTTGAAATAATGCAAATGGATGATTCCTGCCTGCTTGGTCCGCAAGTCCGGCATGATCAAATGCAATTGATGCGCGATATTCGGCCATGGACATCAGACACTGCCCTATATAACTGTGCGTCTGCCTGCGTTCCCTACGGTCGCCTTTTCGCCCCACATTTTGGCAGCAGGCTTCTGCGTATACAGCGGTGGACCCGCTTTTGAGCTTCATGGACTCTTCTTCTCTCGCTGCGTTGGACTTCGAGCTATGGTATACTAGTGCGCTTTTGGCCCCTATGGGATATTGTACGTGTCGCACCTTCACCTGTTCCGATGGGAACACTGATTACATGGGATAGCGGCATTTCTTTTCATCAACCTCCTTTCGATCCACTTTCTCTGGCGCGCTCGCAGTAACGTAAGATCCTTCGGGCAGCGCGCTCTTCTCCCATACACCATCATCTTACTCCTATTGGGCACGCTCATCTTCGTCGTTGAGGGTATGTACATACGGTCGGCGCTCAAGCTCACCTCTGGAGGCGTCCCCTTCAACTCCTTGGTGCCCGGCCGCTGCGACATGGCGGATTTGACGGTCAACACGTTGTTTCAGGCCGCGATGGTGATGAGTGATGCCCTCCTAGTAAGGTCTTCACTCTCGACATATGAACGAGACTTGATACCTGCCCTCAGATCTATCGTACCTTTGTCATATGCCAAAGGAGGCCCAGAGCCATCATTGTCCCCGTGCTTCTGTTTTCAGCTTCAATAGGTTCGCTATCCTCCACCTAGTATCTGCTAGCCTCTGACGTTGCATTATCCTAGTTCTCGCAGTGTGGGCCGATGTGGACTGCGCAATTGCACTCGGCCTCCCTTCTACCGTCCAGCATCAAAAGGCCACCCTCTCATGGCTGTTGATCTGCGTCTCGTTCAACGTCCTCGTCACGACGACAATCACTATCAAGCTTTGGCCCGTGCGCAACTCAAGTACAAAGGAGATCGGCCAGAGTGTGTCCTCGGCAATCGGCATCCTCGCCGAGTCCGCTGCGGCGTACACCGTCTTCGGGCTGATCTTCATCTGGACTTTGGCGGCAAGCAGCGAGTACTCCATCGTCTTGAACCGCGTGTTTGGTACAGCCGCAGTACGTTTCCCTGCGTAACGCTTCTGCCTTGACCGTGCTTACTTACTTTCGAACTCCTAGTTTTTGAGCTCGAGCATCATCACCTTCCGCATTGCCATGGGCATCGACTACGTCCCACCGGGCGGCACGGCCTCTCTCCTTCCGTCGAACGACAAACATTGGTCAAACCAGATCACTGAAGAGATTATCAAGAGTAGATGAACACGGGTATAGCTGCATCCTCAACGGTCCCTATAGAATCTTTCTACCCCAGTGAATTTGATCCGAGCCCTGAGATTTAGCAAAGACCACTTTCGGAGTTGGCCCAAGAATAGAATATGACAAGGTACAGTTCGTTGGTCAGGAGGCATCATCCAGTCAAGTCCTGGAGGATGCAAACGCTCGGCATGCTTCCACAAAAAGGCACTGGACTGCGCGACGTGATCACTTTTTCAGGGCAATAAACGAGTGTGACTATAGAGAATGAAATGATACTGTGTCCGAGCAGCACAGAAGTGAGGAGCAACGAGTTCTCCATCTAGCAGCCCATGGCGCCGCGAATCGAGTCGAGGAGCATGTCCTTGTAGTCCCCACCCGCCTCCCAGGTCGCGAACCCAAGCAGGCCCGAGTCCTTGATGAACATCCCCTTTGCGGCGAACGACCGGACGTTGTCGAACGCGATCATGACCTCCGACGTCCTGTTGTACACATACGGCTGACGCCCGTCAGCGCTCCGCCACTGCAAACACAACTCCAAGGCGCCTACCGTCTGCGCGCACGTGTCATACATATAGTCGATGCCCTTCGCCGGCGCGCCCGTCTTCGTAAGCCACCCGCCCTTAATGAGGCCCCAGAAGTCCCACGAGCCGCCCGGCCCGCTCAAATTCCCGCACTCGTCAGGGCCCGCCGCGCCGTCGTCCCATGCGTCGCCGGCCGGCTGCACGCTGCCGTTGAACGGCGGGTAGAGCGCGAGCGTCCCGGGCGCGGCGTACGCGTCGCCGGGCGCGACGAAGAAGCTGTGGCCGTACGCGGGGACGCCGACCACGAGCTGGCGCAGAGGGATGCCCGCGGTGTGCCAGGCTGCTACGCCGGAGACGGCGGAGCCCTGCTGGTTTGCGGGCGCGGCGCAGGTGTCGTTGAGCGGGCCGTTGGGCCCGACGGACGAGGACCACGAGCCCCAGACGTCGTAGCTAGTGAGTGCGTCGTGAGCACAGAACCCACAGTACCCCGGCCAAACGCACTTCATGATGGCGAGGTGGTCGAGCACGTCCGCGAACGCGGTAAGATTCTTCGACGGGTTGCCGTTCGCGTTCACCCAGGGGAAGAGCGGGGTCGCCGCGGTGAGGTACAGCTTCTTGCCCGCGGGCGCGGCGCGGAGCTCCTGCAGGAACGCGAGGAAGTGCGCGGTGTCGTGCGGCGAGATGGTGTTGCAGCCGATGCCCTGGTTGCCGGGGTACTCCCAGCTGCAACATGTGCATCAGCATCGCCCACGAGGATGACGTTGAACGAGCGTCTGGCGTACTCGAAGTCCAGACCATCCAGATCGTGCTTGGCCGCAAAGTCGAGCACGGTCTTGACGAACGCCGTGCGCTGTGCTGGTATGTGAGCATGAGTTGCTTATGGGAATGAGCGCAAAACTCGCGTTTTGAGCGTTCCCGACATCCGTGCTGAACCAGCGACCCCCAGTCCAGCCGCCGATCGTCACGATGGCCTTTACGCCCTGCGAACACGCGTCAGTCCTCTTGCTCCAACAACGGTAGTGACTGCCCACATACGTTCGCCTTGGCGGTCTTGACGAACTGCGGGAGCAGCGCCGCGTCCGAGCCGGCGAGTGTGAGCTTGCTCACGCTGGGCGTGGTCTCCGCAAACGAGTACATCATGTGCGTGTACCTACAGCCAGCGCACATCAGCCAACACCGCTCAGAATACACACATAGTCCAGACACGCACTTGTTCCATGAGACCTGGGACAGCGGAAAGTCCTTGCTGTGCCACCCAGCGTACCACGCCGCGGACACGCGGGGCTGGTTAGCCGCGACGAGCGGCGCGAGGAGGAGCGCGAGGAGAGTGAAGCCGCGCATTGGTGGGGAAGAAGTTGGATGATCAAGGGCGTGGACGTGGTTCCCCTCGCGCTTTTGAATGGCCCTGTGCGGCCGCCGTGCGGGTAGAGTGCGGCGGACGGAGGGCCGTTGGCTGCGACATAGCGGTTCTGATGGAAGAGGACATGCGGAGCGGAGTAAACTCACTAGGCTACGCACAGTGCACAGTTCTCGAGGCATTGCATATGTCGACAAAGTACATCCACCCTTTCACTAACCAGAAAGCATCTGCTACTCATACACCCGCCTCCACGCCTCTACGCGGCCGCGACGATCTCCTTGATCTGGTCGACGACGCCAGGGTCCGCAAGCGTGCTGAGGTCGCCGAGCTGGTCGCCCTCGCCCGCGACGATCTTGCGGAGCACGCGGCGCATGATCTTGCCCGAGCGCGTCTTGGGCAGGTCGCCGACGACGTAGATGCGCTTCGGCGCCGCGAACGGCCCGATCACCTTGCGCACGTGCAGGGACAGCTCCTTCGCGAGCGCGCCCGGCGCGTCCGGCGCGCGGAACTCGGGCTTGAGCGTCGCGAACGCGTGCACGGCCTGCCCCGTCAGCTCGTCCGAGGCCCCGATCACGGCGGTTTCGGCGATGCCTTTGTGCTGGATCAACGCGCTCTCGATCTCGGCCGTGCTGAGGCGGTGGCCGGAGACGTTGATCACGTCTGTGGGGAGTCAGTAAGGGAGGGTAGGTCGGCACGGAAAACACACCATCAACACGGCCCTTGATCCAGATGTAGCCGTGCTCGTCGCGCGCGGCGCCGTCGCCGGTGTAGAACATGCCAGGGTACGGCTTCATGTACGTCTCGACGTAGCGGCTGTGGTCCTGGAAGATCGTGCGCGCGATGCTCGGCCACGGCTTCTTGAGGACGAGAACACCCTCGACGCCGTTGCCCGTGAGCTCCTTGCCGGTCGTGGGCTCGACGATCGCGGGCTCGATCCCGAAGAACGGGACCGTCGCGGAGCCCGGCTTGGTCTGCACGGCGCCCGGGAACGGCGTGATGACGATGGACCCGGTTTCGGTCTGCCAGAACGTGTCGACGATCGCGCACTGCCCGCGCCCGACGTGGTCGTTGTACCAGTGCCACGCCTCGGGGTTGATCGGCTCGCCGACCGAGCCGAGCACGCGCAGCGAGCTCAGGTCGAACGCCTTGACGTGCTCCTCGCCGAGGCGGCGCAGCAGGCGGATCGCCGTCGGCGCGGAGTAGAACTGCGTGACCTTGTGCGCGTCGACGGTCTCCCAGTAGCGCGCGGCGGTGGGGTACGTCGGCGTCGGCTCGAACACGAGCGTCGCGACGCCGTTCGCGAGCGGGCCGTACACGACGTACGTGTGCCCCGTGATCCAGCCGATGTCGGCCACGCACGCGAACACGTCGTCGGGGTGCACGTCGAACGCGTACTTGACCGTCAGCGCCGCGCCGAGCAGGTACCCGCCCGTCGTGTGCACGACGCCCTTGGGCTTGCCCGTGCTGCCCGACGTATACAGGATGAACAGCGGGTCCTCGCTCGCCATCACCTCGGGCGCGCAGTACGCGGGCACGCGCGCCGTCTCCTCGTGCCACCACTTGTCCCGCTCGGCGGTGAGGGGCACGGCCGCGCCGGTGCGCTTGAGCACGAGCACGTGCTCGACGAGGGGGCACTCCTTGAGCGCGCTGTCGACGATCGTCTTCGTCGCGATCGTCTTGCCGCCGCGCTTGCCCTCGTCCGACGTGATCACGACGCGCGAGCGGCAGTCCTGCACGCGGTCCCGGAGCGACTCGGCGGAGAAGCCGGCGAACACGACGGCGTGCACCGCACCGATGCGCGCGCCTGTGTGCTCGTCAGCGGGCGCGTTCACTTCCCCGAGGATGAAAACACACAGGCGAGGAAGGCGGCGACGGCCTGCCAGGTCATCGGCAGGTACAGCGACACGGTGTCGCCCTTCTTCACGCCAAAGCTCTTGAGCACGTTCGCGAGCGCGCACACCTCGCGCAGGAGCTCGCGGTAGCTGACGGAGCGGCCCTCGCCGGGCTCGTCCGCCTCCCAGATGATCGCCGTCTGGCGCGCTCGTCAGTCAGATCGGGCGCGGATCAGTACGGATCCAGCACATACCTTGTCGGGGGTCGCGAACGCCCAGCGGTCGACGCAGTTGTACGACGCGTTCAGCCCGCCCTCAGGGAACCACACGACGTCGCCGTCCTCGAACCCGCCCGCGCGGACGGTCGTGAACGGCCGGTCCCAGTGCAGCGTCTCGCGCGCGGTCTTTGCTTGATCTCAGCTCGCGATCCTCCTGCACACCTCCACAGGCACGCGCACCTTGGCCCACCACGCGTCCGAGTCGTCGCCGACGGTCTGCCCGTGCGCGAGCAGGTACGCGTCGTGGTCGGGCCCGACGTGCGGCGTCTTGCTGCCGTTCGCGAGGCGGGGCGCGATCGGGTGCTTGGCGACGGTCTCGGCGGGGGCGTCGGCCATCGTGGGTGTGGTTGTGGGGAGAGCGATGGGCAGTTCGATGGGGGCGCGGGAGTTATAGCACGAGACCGATATCGCGATCACGCGCTTCGCGCCATCGCGCCTCCCGACGCGCACGGACTTGGCGAGCCACCCAGATCCGCGATTGAGCACCGAACCCGTAAAATGAACACCGAGACGCGCTGCGCCCGACGGCGGCGGCACCATGGCGCGCTCGGCACCAGCGTCGGCGACCGAGAGAGACGGAGAGAGTCACTCCGCGCTGCAAACGCTTGTCGGGAGCAGTCCCGGCCCGGCGGCCCCGGCCCGAGCTTGTTCCTGACCGACCATGGCCGTCAAAGCAAAGAGCGCAAAGGCAGCACCTGCAAAGAGCAAGAGCAAGCGCAAGGCCAAGGCCGTCTCTTCGGACGAGGAGACCGCGTACGACGCCGACGACGCCGAGCTCGACAGCGACGCCCTCGACGACGACGACGCGCCCGCCAAGCGCGCCCCCGCAAAGAAGCCCGCACCCCGCAAGCGGCGCAAGCCGGCATCCGACGACGAGCTCGAGCTCGAGGACGGGCAGGAGGTCGTGGGCCGGATCGTGCAGGCGCCGACGACGGGGCGCGTCCCGCCGGGCCAGATCTCAGCCAACACCCTCGCCTTCCTCGCGCAGCTCGCGGACCCGGCGTGTAATGACCGCGAGTGGTGCGTGCTGTGCCTTAACCTCGCCCCGGTTCACGACTAACGCGCGTGTCGCAGGTTCAAGCTGCATGGTACGCTCGCTGCCTGTCCGTCTCAGGCGCGGCTGACTAACACGGCTGGCTGGCAGACCCGGTATTCCGGCAGGCCGAGAACGAGTTCAAAGCGTTCGTCGAGGCGCTCACAGACGTCCTCTGCGCCGTCGACGCCGAGGTCCCGCCGCTCCCGCCGCGCGACGTCATCCACCGCATCTACCGCGACGTCCGCTTCAGCAACGACAAGACGCCGTACAAGCGCTCTTTTTCTGCGAGCTTTTCGCGCGGCGGGCGTAAGGGCAAGTTCGCGCACTGTGAGTGTCTTTGTGTTGGCGGTGGGAAAGGGGCGGCTAATGGAGGCGCAGATTATGTGTCGGTGGGGGGCGCGAGCGACGTGGGACTGCCGCCGGCTGACACTGACGGGTCAGGTATGTTCCTTCCCACCGAGGACACGTTGTCCCCTCGACCGCTGACGTCGTCTGTTCAGTCCAACCTGCTGGCACGCACCTGATCGCCGCCGGCCTTTGGGACCCCGCCCGTGACGAGCTCGCCAGCGTTCGGTTAGTCCTTGCCCCTCTCCTCGCTTCTCCTCCTATTTCTCGGCCTGTTCTCGTTGCCTTTACTTCTCCCATGCATCTCGTACATCCTCCATAGCGTTCGCTCTCTTGCGTTCGCTTCCCTGTGTTCTTCCTTTGCGTTCGCTCTTCCCTTGCATTTGCTCTTCCCTTGCATTCGCCCCTCCCTCGCCTTCGTCTCTCACTCACACCCGACGCAGCGCACACCTCACCCGCCACCCCGCCCGCTTCCGGCGCCTCATCAGCGCCCCCGCCTTCGTTGCCCTCTTCGGCACGCCCACCCACCCCGGCGCAGGCGCCGGCGTCCGCAACGTCTTCGGGCGCACGGACGAGCTTAAGACCGCGCCCAAGGGCGTGCCGAAGGACCACCCGGACATCGACCTCCTGCGCCTGCGCTCGTTCGCGGTCTCGCACCGGTTCAGCGACGACGAGGTCCTCGCGCCCGGGTTCAAGGAGCGCCTGGGCGAGATTATGGCGGTCGTGCGGCCGTTCGTAAGGGGGTGAGTGGGGGTGCTCTGGTGGGGGTGGAGAGGTGCTGATGAGCGGCAGGCTAAACGAGATGATCTCGGTGCCGCCGGATGACGATGACTCCGAAGAAGATGCAGCTCCAGCTGAAGAGGACGTGGACGAGGAGGAAGATGGTGATGAGGAGGAAGATCCTGACGAAGACGAGGTACTGCCCACTTTCAATCTCGCTGCGTACCGCTATCGCTGATGCACCGCAGTGATAGCATTCCCTTACTTCATTGGGCTTTCTGTCTTGGTTGCATGCGTTGTATATCACAGGTTGCCTCTGCATCTGTGAACCGCAGAAGTGGTGTCGTGATCTCAGAGCAATGGGCGCGGTCGCTTTCTAGGCTACATCACACCCACCAGACGCGATCGCCTTCGTGCGAGTGATGCTTTGCTCTCCTTGGTACTCGGGAGAAGATGGGAGTGGGAGGCTATGAGACTGCCCCACAGCCTATGTCTCCATACTAGTACTAGTAGCGCTCCGAGGCTCTGAAACCGCGCCCTCGCTCATCACGACCACGATGATCGTCGCCAGTGGTTTGACGAGCAGCCCCCTCTCGACCTCTGGACAGTCCATGCAGTGTCCGCGCAGGACAGCTCTCGAGCACGTTCCCACATAACTACGTCAGCATGCCAAGGTCAGCGCTGTACACATCGCATGCCGCAGATCTGTCTCATTGTTGAGCATATTCCCTATGATATATCCCCACGTCGCATGCTATGAGGATATAACACGCGAGAAGTCCAAGATCGTGATCGCTCCCTCCCATCCTCCGATGCATACAGTTTGACCGTGGCTGTTGATCACATTGCCCCGACGCTCGGATGGTAGCCAGCATAGGCGCTGCCGGGTATCTCCATCAGTGGAGCGCCAGATCCAGCCGTCATCTATTTCGAAGGTCTCGTGGTCTGTGGTATGTTGTTGTGATGGAGAAGAGTCAAGCTTGACACCTGTCACAGCATCCCATACTCGGATGTCACCTCCGCTTTTTGAGACGATGGACTTGCCGTCGGCCGAGAACGC